>JAATLQ010017727.1:10453-22427 GCA_013421005.1 Heliconius erato x Heliconius himera | reverse complement strand
GGAGTGATTTAAAATAGAAGTGATTACAGGAGCTAACAGGTCTAATATGGGAATGATCATTTTACGACTAATGATGTCACCACCGACTGCACCTGACTTAATAGCCATAATATTTCCCTTAACATCACACACAGTGAATTGACTAAATTTAAAAGAAGGAACCTGAGGAGCGGGTAAAGAGGAAAGATCATTTAATGTTTTCAATTTATTAGTACTATCGATTGTACTAGAAAAAGTGAAAAGTTGATTAAGGGAATTTAAATCTAAATTTGTTGGATTAACTTTATGTTTTATTTACCCACTCCAAGGGATTTGAGAAATTTCCAGATCTTGGCTGGATCATCATCTTCTATTTCTGATTTATAGATATGGCGTCGTTGACTATCTCTACAAGCCCTGTTGCAACCATTACGAGCTCTCACATATTTAATTCTATTTGCGTCACTTACGTCAGAAATAAATTTACACTTAGCATTATACTTTTTTCCTGTAGTTTTTTAATGTCAGCTTTAAACCAGCATAAGAAAAATATATTAATTTTTGATTGTACTGGCGTCTTCAGTTAAACGCTCTACATACCTATAAAACATCTATAAAAATACATGAAAGGAAAAAACCTGGCAATGTGCCATTTGGAGTGTCCCTTCGTTTCAATTTCAGGATTGTATGTAACTCAGAAAAGTTGAAAAACTTAAGTTTGCGGACAAATGCGTTTCTTTTTGTATGAAATTAACTAAAACGAAAAGATTGTAATACTTTTAATTGTAAAATAATTTTCATTTTATAGGTTTTTTTATACTACAAGTTCTCACTTCGTGCCAAGTTTTATAACTGTAAGTCCATGGGAAGTTATAAGGGTTCTTATAAGATTAGATTGCACAGTGAATTTCATACAAAATGCAGGAAATAAGAATCCCTCAATTCAATGCTTATCGCTCTAATTTCTATGACTTAGAAGATTTTTATGTTAAGACACTCCGCACTGCAAAAATCAACGCAGAGTTGAGTTCCGCCACTCAACACGCAATGCCTTCAGAATTCGGTGGAAAGTGGGAAACGAAAGTGCCTTATTGGAAACGGAGTGTCGTAATGTGAACGGAGTGCCTTAACAATAGGTGTCCAGGTTCCTTCTGTCAACTAAAAAAATATGGAGCTAAACTACTAAATATAAATAAATAAATCAGCTTCACGCTGTATCCTGCATACAACAGGTTAAACAGAAGGAACATAATGCTAAGACAGTGTGTGACATTACGTGTTGAGTGCCGGAATCCAACGCCGGATTTTTTTTACCGAGGTAAAAAAAACCCGGCGTTGGGTTCCAGAGCCAAGAAATTAAAATATTAATAAATAATAATAATAATTCATTACCTCGAGTGAAGATCGAACTCACAACCGTCGCGTTACCGTCACGCTATTGTGCCCCTGCGCCACGACAGCGTCTAAAAAAATATTGTGGTAAAGTATTAGGAAACAAAACTCACAACCACCGCGCTTACTATAATAGCCTTAATGGTAATAAAATTAAACTCTTATTTAATATTCTAAACTGTTCTAAAATACAGACCGAATGACTCAATGTTAAAATTTGTAAAACAAGAATGTCTCCATTAAACTTTTGCTAATTTTATTGTTCAAAGCTCAAGTTGCTGAATGCTGAAATATTTTTTGTTCTGTATTAAACGTGATCATATTATTAACTAACTTTTAAATAACATTTTAGTTAACAAAAAAGTAAGAAATAATAAGTATAAAAGTAAAGTATATAAATAATTGCAAAGCGTGAACCTTTTCATTTTTTGAGCGTTTCATATTTTTGTCCTTGTACCATATGCCTAACAAATAAAAGTGTATTTTATTAACATGTTTCGCACAAAGCAGGGTAGGTAGAGAAAACCTAGTGTTTAGACAGTTTTTTAGTAGATAGATAGAGAGAACCTATTAACCTAGTGTTAAGACGATCTTCTGATTCAACTAAGTTCCTTTTCTTTTGTTTGTGTGTTGTGTGGTTAAACACAGACACACATACATACGGACGGGAAAACGGAATACAAAGTGATCCATACGGGATTCTAGTGTTTTTGAGCTATAAAAATATGTTAAATAAAAGGAATTAATACGAAATCTTAATTTCAATTTAAATTCAGTCGTAAGATGCATTAGCAAAAGTATCGCGTGTAGCACGCAACCGTCCATATCACTACTAATGTGGGAAAATGGATTTTTGTCGTACATATTGTAAGTGTATGTTAATTTGACGCAATATATTTAATTTATTCTTGGCTTTAGTGTAAGAATTAATTAATTTGCATGTAAATTGTTATTTTTTAGAGTTCCGCATAAGACTACTAAAGTTTTATTTTTATACAAATTTTTAGAATTCCGTAACCAAGTGGCGAAAATTATAAATATAACTTTGTCATTTCTCCAGTATTATTACTGATAATTTTTTAACTACATGTGTCTGTTATCTATGTTTGCCACTACGAAACCTTCCGCGGGCGAATCCACATCGCGCTTAGCCGCATTACATTTTCAATTATATTTATATATCTGTACAGAATATTCCTATCTAGTCACTACCTAGTCCTTTATAAACGCAATTTTTTATCCCAAAGTAGGTATCAAACCTACAACCATCAAGTTAGATACTACACCACTGTGTCAGACTAAGGCTATTGTAATTAATCTCTCCAATATGTCTTTCTGCGGCCACGTAACAAGCTTAGTACGTAATCTCTAGAGTTGCCAAGTGCCAACCAAATCGATCTACGACCAGCTGTGAATCCGATACTAGTGCTCTTTATCAAAGTGTCTTTACTACACTGTGATAGAGGATTACTTTAGTTTTTAGGGTTCCGTATCTCAAAAACTAAAGACGAAACTCCTATAGCATCACTTTGTTGTCCGAGAGCTCGAGAGCACGTGGAGGTATCAAGCTGAAATTAATATCAATAGAAATATAAGATACGGGCATTTATGCATCATTTTTGCTGTATTTTTTATGAAATTCTCCACGTAACCAAAATCTATAGGGTAGTTCCCGTGGACCTACAGTTAAGAAATTACGCACAAAGAACGTTAGATTTTTTGGTTAAGAATTAACTGATATTTCAAAATAATAAACTCATATTTGTAGTTCATTTCTTATAAAATGAGTGCACACGCCCACTAAATTAAGTTTGTCTGCTTTAATAAGTTGAAGTTGCCGTTGACATACAATTCTGCACTTGGTACGAAAGTATGGGTGAGCGAATCCGTCTCGCACTTAACCAGTTATTTAAGGAGAAAAATGTAATTATTTTAAGAAAATAGCAAGAACGTCTTACGTCAGTTCCTCACAACGCATGATGCCTCAAAAATTATTCTGAAAAGTGAGAATGGAATATCATGACAATAAACATTTTTCTCTGTCCAAATAAATGTCAAAGATTCATACTTACATCAAGAAGAGTTAAGCCAAGTCGTCAGTCTACTAATGAAATAAAACGTAACATAAAACGTTTAAGCTTTTAATCCGATTTGGTTTTAAATATTCGGTTTAAGTTGAACCGAATGAGAATAATTAATTTCCGGATAATTGCTTTACCGATAGCCGAGAAATATGTGGAGTTATTGAAATATTTGTATATTTAAAAAAAACTTGTAAAAAGAACAGGAGTTGAAAATATTAAATATTTCGTTTCCTATAGTGGGAATCGAATCCACTACCTGTAACGTTTACACTTGGTCTTACCACTTGGTTCCCTCTGCCTGCCTCTCCTGTTATATGCGGGAAGCAGATTTTATCTACTTAGTCTAACAAGGCAAGCTTTGATTGTTAACAAAAAATGTAAACGTTCTTAATCGTCTATTATACTGTAACATAAAGGCTGTTTAATTTCCGCTTTGACTTTAATCCTGAATGTGGGCTAAGTGACAAGTGAGGGTACTAATGTATTTATTATACAAGTAATTATATAAAAATTATATAATTTTTTGTTTTGTTTTGATACATAATGATTAAAATCCGACCAATTTTCATTTCCAAAGTCGTTACTCAAAAAAAATCGCGAAAAATGGCTATTGAATGGGAAAAGAAATAAAAAAGGAGAGTATACAAATTTATCCTTCCCTGCTTATTATATTTTATTTAATTTTTAGTCCAATAATATATTACGTACGTAAAGAAAACTAAGTGTTAAGACGCTGCGTTTTTCTTCATTTTTCTTAACATTGCGTGTTTTGTGGCATAACTCAACGTCGAAGGAAATAAAAATTATTTAAATATTATATTACATATATTAATCTGAATGGCAATTGAACCTTAAATCATAGTATTTACAGGCTTATTTTAGATTCTGTAACAGCGTTTAACTTTTAACTTGAACGCTAACATAAGTTCTAAATTTAACAAGAACAATACTGATAAGAGCATAAGGTTACATCTTTTAAATGTTTCATTTGTCAGATTTTGTTTTGAAGTCTGGAACAAAGGAAACTTTGTATATTGTAGCTATTGTAACTTATTTGTGAATGTGAAGGATCTGCTCTCTTTCTCTATAATTCTCAACTTAAATAGAAAATAATACATTACTTTAAATAAAATATATCAACAAATGTCGGTCGTTACTGGGTAAAAAAAACCACAATAATCATAGCTTCCTACGTTCAACACTTGAATATTAAAATGTTTTTTTTTTATTATGTTCTATCTGTTTGTATTATAATCTATTAATAAATAGTAAACTTCATAATAAAATATTATATTTATTGTAAATATTGTACAACAAATGCAATAAAGACATTCAAAAAGTCAAGCTTATTCTTTATATTATTAAAAATTTTCAAAATTAATATTATTTTTACTTTGGAAACAGGCAAACTGAAGTTAGATAATATAATATGAACGTAAGAAGATTTGAACTCACACTTTTGAGATCTTTCGTTAATTTGCAAACGACACCAGCATTGCAGGATTGTACCCGTGCATGCTAATGGTATTTTAGGATCCATATCTCAAAAGAATTAAAGGGAACCCGTATAAGATCACTTAGTTGTTTATCTGTCTGTCAAGACTATTTTTTATAAAATCGCTTGGAGGTTACCCCCCAAAGCTCAATTCTATACTCCCTTAGAGCACAAAAAATACGACTTCCAAATTATCGCAATCCATTTGATTAAGATACGAGATTTTATGCTTTGTTTTTAGTCGCATTTTGTATCAAAACTATAGGGTAATTCTCGTTGATCTACAATTAGGATATTTGGTAAGAAGTAAAAATTAAGTACGTATAACAGAAAATACCAAAATTATTTTCCAAAAATATAAATTATTTGTATTTGTGTTACAGAAAAAATCATTAGGTACAAATTTCTATCTGTAAGTAAATTCATACAAAATGTCAACTTTAATCAGTTACACTTTTGGTGTATCTACATTCACGAGTACGACTCTAACTTGACCAAAGATATTACCAATACATATTTACCAATTGTATATTTAACTCATAATAAATAATTTAAGAACTATATAGAAGCTAATATGCAATCATTACAGTTATTTTACAAAGGATATTCTGAATACTTATCCAAATCAATTAATTAATAGTTTAGGCTGTTTCTAATATCTATATCTATTTTTTAAATAAATAATTATATAGTTCAAGCGGGCGAAGCAGCGGACAGGCCTCTAGTTGTTAAATAAATTGTAAAAATCATATCAGTTTCAAGCTGTATCCCCCCTACAACAGGGTAGGCAGAGGGAAACTAGTGTTAGACACTCTGTTCCCCACTTTTTACCGTATTTTTCGAGGCATTGTATGTTGAGTGGTGGAACTAAACGCCGGGCTCTTGACTTGATGCCACAGCAAAGAAAGGAAATTAGAATATTTAGAAATAATAATTGTTATACATTTCCGACGAGTTCCCTCGAATGGGGATCGAAATCACAACCGTCGTGTTACAGTCACATCCTTGTGCCCCTGCGTCACGATGGCCTCAAATTTTAATAAATATATTTTAGTTTTATTTTAACTGCTCTTAATAGCAGGGTTAAGTTCCACCGCTATAAATTATATATAATATATGTAAGTACATATTATGTACTTACATAGTAATATATTAATGTCACGTGATAATTAAGAACATAATGGGCAAGAAACGAAGGTCAAAATATCCTCAGGCACTGATAAGGGTGTAGTAGATATCATAACCCTTGTTGATTAACTGCAGGCTTGCTTTAATTTAAATTGCTTGTTAAATTTATGGTGTTTTGTAGTAAAGTTATTATAATTTTATTATATTGTTTAAATATACTTATATAGTAGAGGCGTAGTGGCGCAGAAGCACAGGTTCGATCCCCACTCGAGGCAATGAATTATTAGTGTTTGCTTACTCTGGTATCCTTAGGCTGTGCCTGGAGAATGGAGTACTTTGACACTAAATTCCCTCCACTTTCCCTGCATAGCAGTGCGGGGAAAAAAATAAAGTTCATGTAACATCTTACATAAAATTTGAATTTGTATATGGCACTGGTTCTTTTACATGTATATATTACAGAATTGTAAAGCATTCATAAATTATTCCTAATAGATTACAAATTTTCAAAATATAAATATTTTTTTTCACCAGCGACTTGCTATTAGATATGGCCATGTGGAGTTACTTGTACCCTACAGTATAGGTAAAATACCACGTCTGTCCTAGGTCTCGGATCGGGATCGGTGTATATTATTACTGGAAGGTATATTGTTGCCAATTAACTCGTTATATATAGTGCTAGTAGACCATGCAATTATACACGATGATAATCTCGTGAAAGCAAAAAAAAATTATGACACGAATATTTGATATTAATTTTAGGCTTAATATAATAAAAATATAATCTCCACGCGATCTTGAGATGAATGGTATTAACAGACGGACAGACGGACTACACAGTAATTCTATAATGGTTCCGTTTTTATCTTTAAAGGTAAGGATTATATATATTGATTTATTAAAAACCAATCAAGTTCGAGTCGGAGTCACCCACTGATGGTACCAATTTCAGGATTGCTGGTCAACGGGGGGTGCCACTTTTAAAAGATAGCAAACTTAAGTTTACGGGGGTAGGCACTCATTTTGTATAAAATTAACTACTACTAACAACTAATTATAAGTTTATAAAAAAATCTCTGTAATAAAACTATAAAATTCCATTTATCGGACTTTTTTCTTTATATAATTCTTCTATTCTTATTCTTTATATATGAGGCCGGTCGTGGCGCAGCGGCACGAGGTGTGACTGCAAAACCGACTGGTTGTAGGTTCAATCCCCACTCGAGGAGATGAAATATTTACTTAAATTTATATTTCCATTTCTTCGCTCTGGTGTCGAGGTTAAGCGCGGCGTTGAGTTCTGCCACTCAACACGCAATGCCTCCAGAATTCGGCAGAAAGTGGGGAACGGAGTGTCTTAACACTAGGTTCCCTTGGCCTACCCTGCGGGATACAGCGTGAAGCTAATTTATTCTTTATATAATTTTAAAGATTTCAAATAACCGATACACCGATACTTGAAATTGTGATATCGATGATAGTAGGCTATCATCGATATCATAATTTCAAGAAAATAACAAATAATAAATCAAGTGCTTAAGAATAATCTAAATCACACAAATAGTGACAAAGTATTAGTTTAACAAAGTTGCTTCTACATTTATCAATGAGTGTATTAAGACTCGACTCGAAGAGTTCTTTCTGCCTATCCTACTACATACATATATGTTGGAGACACGTGAAGCTATTTCCGTACCTAATAGATCTAATAATGACTTATACTATATTTTTTCTAATAATTATAAAATTAATAGAAAGTATTAGTGCGGAAGATTTAAATATGAGCAATATTATGGTAGGAGCATATAAAAGTGTATTTGATCAAGATTTGTACAGACGTATCGTTGATCCAATCAAATGTGAAAGACAAATGGAATTGCTGCTAAGCAATATTTCTATGTCGTTTCCTTGTAAGTACTAGTTTTAAAATAAATTAAAATAAAAAATATATATATTTAACGGTATTATATTGTAAAGAAACATAATAATTATGCAGTAAATGTACTAAATGCTTAAAAAAATGATACTTGATATCCTACCACTCTCCCATTAATTAAGAACATTCATTTGAATAAAATAAAACCTTGCGGAGATGATACATCGAGATTGAGAGATTGGCTACTGAAAATAAAACATCGACACGCGCCTCGTGAGCAAACCAAAACATCATCAAGGCAGAGGAGTAATAGCGAAATATCTTTGTATTTTGCCAAATAGCTTATAATTAAATTCGAATGTAATTAGTAAAGCACATAAAAAGATGCCACTTAAATCTACATTTGGGTCATAAGTCCCAAGTGTTCTAAGTTTCTCATCCTGTAACGCATGTACGTCCACACAGTGAATGCTAAGTAGTTTCTTCTCACGATGACGTACATGGGTTCTGAAATATTAAAAATAACTTTATATTTTAGCAAAAGATGGAATCCTTATAGATTCGACTTTTCTGTCTCTGTCAATATCACAGACACTTTGTATACTTTTGTTTTGTATATTCAACTATTTTAGGGTTTTTTTTCTTATAGTTATAGATGCTAGTGGCAAATTTCCAAGTGGTCTCCTGCTAGGAAATCATATGGAATTGGGTAGCTATTATCAATGCTTAAACATACAGAACTCTGCATATGACATGGATATAGAAGGAAAGTATTGCATGATGCAAATACCTGTGAATAAAGATATTTTTAAATCTGCTGCAGCATCCCTTAGTTTTGTGAGGTTATTTGGCAATAACATAATGGAAAATAATCGTCTTATGAATATAAAGCAACAAGTGTCTGCATTATCAGGATTTGGACATTCTTTAATAAACAGGTATTAAATTAAAGTTATTAACATAACTACTAGAAAAGTTATCTTCACTCATTTTTTCTTTTAGCTTCACACATGTAAGCAGAGAGAACTTTATGCTAAGTAAGTGACTCCCGTTTCATACTTACCGCCCAAGTTTAGATATTGTGTGTTGAGGAACTCAAAGCTGCGTTTTGTTTTCTGACCAAAACGCGAAAATTAAAATTATGTATTCCTCCGAGTGGGAATCGAACCCACAACCGTCTTGTTTACAATCAGAAAACTCACTGTAAATAATTATCTAGTGATGAGTAGATAACTGGTGGTCCACTTTACTCAATTAAAATTTTAGGACTTTTAGAAGAAAAAAAAATATCAAATTATAATATTATTCTTTTACACAGGTATGAAGACAACATTACTACTGGTAATAGTACTGCTACTAGTAATAATACTGATAGTGAAGAGTCTACTATAAAACTGTCTTGGGGCATATGCATACCCAAAGTATGCCAACCTAGGGACGTATTTAAGTACATTTTAAACCAAAAGCCAAATTGGATCAACAATTTTACATTTAATGATGAGCTTTTCTGCCGAGTTCCAAATGATAAGCCGTATAGCATAGCAGATTATATAGCTTTGTAAGTAAAGTAACACACATATACATATTAGCTTCACGTTATCCCCGCACATAGCAGAGGGAACCTGAAAACCAACTTTTAAGACACTTCCGTTTCCTACTTTCCGCCGAATTGAGAAGGCATTGTGTTGAATGGGGGTCAATGCCGCGAAATAATATGCTTAAGTACAAATTAATAATATTTGTATTTATAAACACTCAAAGCAATGAAAATTAAAGTTATTTTTATTTATCCCGTTCGTAATTATACAAATTTCTGCGTTGAGTTTCAACATTAAGCATGTAATGTCTGTAAAATGGTATGGATGAGAACTGGACAGCTTTGGTTAGAGACATTAGGTTCTTTTTGTTTTACTTTTGCGCTATATGCTGCATGTATCATGGTAGGGGAGGGAACCTAGTAGGTTCCCTGTAAAGACACTCCGTTCCCAACTTTCCCACCAATTTTCTAGATATTGCGTATTGACATTGCTTTGACTCTTATCAGAGCAAGGAAATGCATAAGTCGATCCCGGAGTTGTAAACTCAAACTTATGACGCTGACAGCCACGACCTCCTATAAAATTGTTTTTTTATTTGCTTGTTCTAGATTAGTTTTCTCATTCCTGGCACTGATAACAGTAGCAAGCACTTCATACGACTTATATCATGTATTTGTACTACACTCAGGTAAATGTGTGTTCTTATTATAAGCAATAGCCTATTGTATATACATACAATAGATAACGTATTTTTTTTAGTTTAAAGCTGTATCCCATATATACCTACAAACATTGGTTAAAGTAGGGAGAGCAAATGAAGATACTTTTTTCCAAATCTCTCCGCTCAATCGAGACATAGCATATTTAACGTATTTATATATTTTTTTAGCCTTACGCTGTATTCCCGACATAGCAGGGTAGTCAGAAGAAACCCCCGGAACTAGTGTTATGACACTCCGTCCTCATTAAGACACTTCAGTTGCTCACTTTCCGCCGAATTTTAGAGGCATTGTTGCGTAAGACACTCCGTTCCCCATCGTTAAATGACACTTGTCGGTCATTTTAACATTTAGTTTCTATGTGTTTAACTTGTATCTTTGAGAACACTAAAAAGGAAATATTAAAAAAATAATAACTTTCAATTTAACACTGCACGTGCAATTGAATTTGACATATATTTTTATAATATAAAATGGATTCCTTCCAAATATCCAAATAAGGCCTAATAAAAACAATTCTTGCAGAAAAATGTCAAATAAACATATTATATCGTAGTTTTTCAATTTATACAAATACAAAGAGATTATTGACATTCAACACAATCCCTGGAGCATTGGAGTGTGTGGAGGGTGTACGAGCGATTTCTATGTTATGGGTAATTGTGGGTCATACCTACTCCACGACTATGTTGACTTCTGTGTATAATATGAGCGATGTTTTAAAGGTATAGTATCTTTAAGTCAGAGAAAAGTAGTGTTATGACACTTCATCCTCATTAAGACATTTCTGTTAATCACTTTCCGCCGAAATCGAGAGGCATTGCGTGCTAAATGGCGGACCTCTTTCTGGAATACCGATATTCTATAACGGAGTGGTGTAACATTTTATAAAGTTGGCTTCACAAATTTAATATGTAAGTAATAGTAACAAATATGGCGCGCCTGGGTGTAAAAACGACAATTGTGGTTTAGTTTCGAACTCAGGGAAATGTTTTTTTTTATTTTCTCACTCTGTTACGCGAACAAAGCGCAGAGTTGAATTCCGTCACTAAACACGCTATGTCTCGAAAGTTGAGAAGAAAGTGGTTAACGGTGTTTTAGCATGTTGTTAAAATAAAAAAAAATCTTTGCAGTGGCTAACATCATTTACAAGCACCTGGATCAACTCAGCGCCCCTTGCTGTCGACACTTTTTTCACTCTTAGTGGAATATTTTGCGTGTATAGTGTTATTGGGAAGATATCACGCAGTATGTATTTGTTTAGCTTTGAGTCCATTGTGGCGCAGTGGTGTAAAGTCTGAATATTATCCTTGGAAAAATCTTTGTACCATAATTTATATTTTATTGCATTGTTATAATGTAATTTTATATTTACACTAAATAAAATAAAAATATATATATAAATGTTTGATTGTTATATTGTAAAAAAATAATTCTATTTTCTTATGTTTTTCAGAAAACTTCATTAAGTCTCTACATTTCTTCTACTTGCATCGTCTTTTGCGGTTATTTCCTTTATTAGCTGCCGTAATTTTGCTCCAAGCTTCAGTATTTCTTTGGATATCAGACGGTCCAATGTGGGGGAATGTTGCCCAAACGGTAGCGATATGTAGAAACCGATGGTGGTCAGCACTTTTGCACGTACAAAATTATGTGAAACCTATTAGTGTTGTAAGTGAAGTAATCTATATAACCTTTTTGGTAGATAAAACGCGGCGTTTGCCAAATGGAAAACGGAGTGACTTGACACTAGGTTGATG
>JAATLQ010017727.1:0-10443 GCA_013421005.1 Heliconius erato x Heliconius himera | reverse complement strand
GCTGCCGTAATTTTGCTCCAAGCTTCAGTATTTCTTTGGATATCAGACGGTCCAATGTGGGGGAATGTTGCCCAAACGGTAGCGATATGTAGAAACCGATGGTGGTCAGCACTTTTGCACGTACAAAATTATGTGAAACCTATTAGTGTTGTAAGTGAAGTAATCTATATAACCTTTTTGGTAGATAAAACGCGGCGTTTGCCAAATGGAAAACGGAGTGACTTGACACTAGGTTGATGACCCTGATATTCTAGGAAATCGTGAAATTGCTTTTTTCCCGACTGCTAAGGAAGGGTTATGTTTTTCGCGCGTAGATTTGTATTAGCAGCCCAAGTGTTCTTAAATAGGTGACGTTAAATAAAAACAATCATGGAGGCTGTGGGACGCCATTGGACTTAGTGAAAAAAAAATCGTTTCGAATACCACAAATTCAAGAACTTACTACGAGGATTTCAAAAAGGTATATCATGATTATGATTACCATAATGAATTCTAACGAAAAAGTGAAAAATAAAAAAATATTTGTAAAAACAAAAACCCCGACTGCATAAACTATTATAAAAAGAAAATAAACAAGTCCAATAGTTTATTAGGATTAACAGTCGGGACCTATAAGTAATTCTTCAATCAACAAAATCTTTACCAGGAACCCTGCATAATTTAAAGAGGTCGGTCAATCATGAGGCCGGTCGTGGCGCAGCGGCACGAGGTGTGACTGCAAAACCGACTGGATGTGGGTTCGATCCCCACTCGAGGAGACGAAATATTTACGTAAATGTATATTTCTACTTCTTCGCTCTGGTGTCGAGGTTAAGCGCGGCGTTGAGTACTGCCACTCAACACGCAATGCCTCCAGAATTCGGCAGAAAGTGGGGAACGGAGTGTCTTAACACTAGGTTCCCTCTGCCTACCCTGCTGTGTGCGGGATACAGCGTGAAGCTAATTTAATTTTTTATTCAAAAATAATCATCAAAAATACATTAAAACGTCAGTAATCATTTCAAATTTATACATATTTTTTTTTAATAAATTTTATGAATATTTTGACGATAAATTAGCACGAAAAATGGGCAAAACAATGGAAAAAGAACTCACTAATTTCTACACAATCAAATGATAAATTTAAACTACGACCAATATTAATATCTTTTAAATTTTATTCTTTTTTTTTCAGTGTCTCTACCATAGCTGGTATCTATCTGTTGATATCCAACTCTATATAATAAGTCCTGTGGTACTAATTTTCTTATTTGGAAGCAAACGTATAGCGTGCTGTGCTTTAATTACCGCTATATTAATATCTTTAGTAATATCAAGTACTTTGAGTTTCCTGTATAATTATTCAGCTGCGCTTATTAATTTGAGGTAATTATTTATAATTGACAAAGCGTGGAGTTAAATTACGTCATTCATATCAAAACGTCTTGGAAATGGGTGTGAGAGATGGGAACGCCGTCTTAACCCTAGCTTCCCTTTGCGTACCTTTCAATGTGCGGGGTACAGCGAGCTGTTGATTTCAATCAACACACAATTTAAGGTGGAAAAATGGGTGGTGCATGGTGAACGGAGTGTCTTAGCACTTAGTACCCTCTGCTCACCCTGGTATGTATGGAATACAAGGTGAAGCCAAAAAAATATTTCAAAAACTCGGTCTGATTCTACTATTGGCCACGTTATGCCCAGTTTCCATGGCGAAAGAGATTTACGCGGATATTACCCGCTAGTAGCGGGATTTGAATCCACGCCTCTTTGGAAATTGTATAAGACGAAAGTATGGCTTTGAAAGTCGGTCAGAGCGGTTAGACAGTTTCCAAAGAGCCCCGAGTTCAAATCCCGCTACGTTCAAATTTTTATATGCTTTCTTTTTATATATTTGTTTTCTTAATAAGTAATATATTTTTTATTACAGGCGCTTAAACGAAATGAATGATTATTTTGTGAATTATTATATAAATACATTGACACGAGCTCCACCTTTCTTCATAGGAATGTTATACGGTTACTTACTATATGTTTTTAAGGGCAAGAAGATACACATACCCAAGGTGCGTATGTATATACATACTATATGAAAAGTTAAAGTCTGTCTGATCTGTCATTTCTTTATTTTTAATTCATAAATTTACTCACACATTACTAAATCACTTTAGCGTTTTTAAATTATTTTTCCATCTCTCAATAATATATATTCCGCACACAGCAAGGTAGGTTAGGTTCGTTCCCTACTTTCTGCCAAATTCAAATCAAAATTTAAATATAAATAAATATTTCATTTCCTATCGTGGGAATCGAACCCACAACCAGTTGTTTACAGTAACACTTTGTACTCCTGCGTCGCGACTGGCCTCACTATTAAATCCTCTCTATTTAATCCAAAAGGCTAAATTAGATTTTATTTTTTATATCGCAGTATATATAAATAACCAAACTTAGATTAACCATATTAAGACCATATTAAGACGTCGCCCACGTTCCACTCAATTCTTAAGGCATTGTGTGTTGACTGACGAAACTAAACGTCGCAATTTTAACATTGTCAGAGCGAAAAAATTAAAATGCTAAATATTTTATTCCCCCAAGCGGGAATCGAACACACAACCGTCGCATTTACACTCAGAAGTTTCTTTCCCAGCGTCACGACAGCCTCAATTTTTATTATTACTAAAAACATATTATTTCTTATCACCAGCTTCTAGTTTTAGCATTATGGATCTTAGCCCTGCTCCTAATGGGTATCAGTATATTTTCTATCTACCCTGTCATTCAAGTGGACTACGATAACCAAATGTTAGATAATTTCCTGAACGCGTACATGCGGTGTCTATGGGCGGTAGCTCTTGGGTGGCTCATAGTGGCTTGTGTTAACGGATATGGAGGTAATTTATTTGTATTTCTTATAATAATAATAGTTTTTATGTTTTTTGTGATTGATTATTTATATAATGTCAGTCACTTTTTATATACATTAGATACATACATTTTATATAATATATTGAATAGATATAGCCTTCGTGGCCTCACAAAGCCAAAACCAAGCAAAGCAAAAGCGCGAGGTGGAGTTTGGACACTCAATATGTAAGGCCTCAAAAATTTTGCCATTTTATTTCATTTACTTCTGACATTTGGGAAAGGAGTGTCCCAACACTAGGTTCCCAAACACCCTCTCCTACCTTATCATGTACAAGAAATAGCGTGAAGCTAAAAACATATATATTGATAAAGAGCAAATAAAGTAAGAAAATTTACATATATTAAAAATTAAAATAAATGATCACAGACTGCTTATATTCAATAAACCTTTCAAAAATATGAATAGCTCCTAGAGCTATTTGTTAGTGTCTCTATTTAAAAGGCTGTAGATAGCACCTAGAGCTGCTATTTGCGAAAACGTTTATCAAAGTTATGTAATAAAGAAATATGGGGTATTTACTTCTCTTTAACTTTATAAATCACTTCGTATACAGAATTTATTCATAAACCTAACGCCTTTAGTGTAAAATAATAATAAAAAAATATTTTAAGAAAACTCGCACCGTTTGTAAGCCATCCAAACACACAACTTATTGAAGTTTTTAAAATCTTTTTCATTTCTGTTTTGTTATCATTTCTATAAACATTTTTCTTAATGTGAAGTACCACTTTAGAAATGATAAGAAATATTTAAATATATTAATAGTATTTTCTTTTGCCGAATAAACATTCTTAGCATTAATTTTTGGGTATCTAGGGAAACGCTATACGATAAGAATTTCGAGTATAAGAATTTCGTAGTGTGTAGCTTGATACGAACGTATGGCTTAGAAGTCAGAGTGATTAGACGATTTTAAAGTAATCCGGGCTCAAATCACACTGTGTTAAAATTTGTGTACGACTTCTTTTTATATTTTCCTATCCTTAGTAAGGAATAAAACTTTAATATGTCAAAAATAATGTATAACTTAAATCTGTTACTATTTCATGAGATTGCATACTTTTAATACTTAACGATTCTTTGTACTTTAACTAGTATATGTTTCACATTTTGCAGGTTAAAATTAAATTAAATTTAATAAAAATGAAGTTTAACTTCTTTAAGTATAGTATACTGCACACCGAGTAATTTGGATTGAGTGAAAAAAATTACAAAATTATGTGGCATTATAAGCTTACACACGGTCGTTGTAACGTGGGACCCGATGTTTATGGGTTCAATCCCCACTCGGGGGCTTAATTTATTTATATTTTCGCGCTCAGGTGGACAAGGCGTGCATTTTTTTCACTTCAATTTCCCTAAATTAAATTTACATCCACGACCAGATTTAGTCAGATTAGTCTAAATTTTGTTATTTTATATAAAAAGGTAACGTATTAAAAAGGTACAGTAAACCTGTACATTTAACGGCCATTGTATTTTCACATTCGACCTTTAGATACTTAATGAATTACTGTTAATATATTTTGGTATAAAAAGCTAAAGCTTATAATAAACCGTTGAAAAAAAATATATGTCTACCTAAATGTATTGAAAAACACTTAATTTTTACACGCTTCGTTTCATTTTATTTTTATTATGTAATATATGTATACGAGCTTTAAACGCCATCTTTTAAATGTTTGTCATTTATTAAAATAACAATAATAAATGTTTTAATTATTTATTAAACAGTTTAGTATAATTGCTGTTTACTCTTTTATATCTGTTTTAAGCGTTATACAAAATCAGCTTAGTTACAAAAAATATAAAGGTAGGTATAATAAATAACTCTTGTTTCGATTGCCACTCGGTGAAAGGAAATATTTAACATTTTCATTTTTTCGCTCTGCCGTCGAGAGTCTCACAATGTCTCCAGAAGTCGAACAAATGGAGAACGGAGTGTCTTAACACTGGGTTCCCTCTACTTACTCCACTGTGTGCATGATACAGCGTGAAGCTGAATAAACAAAATATTGAGGCCGTCATGACGCAGGGGAAAGGATTCGACTGTAAAAGCAACGGTTGTGTGTTCAATTCTCACTCGAAGAATCGAAATATTTAATATTTACATTTCTTTGCTCTGGTGATGAGGCATTGCACGGTGGCTAGTTCTGTCACTTAACACGCAATTTTGCCACTACGGCCGTTTTAGAAGGATATACAGGGTGGAAGCGTCAGCGCTCCTTTTACGGGAACAGCATATAGGGTAAAATATTTTAAACCCATACCTAAAGAAATTAATCAAGATACTTCAACAGTTTAGATGTAGGATTTTTTCATTTCACGATGTTTATACATACCTGTATTTCGTGTGATGCAGTTACACTTAAATACCAATAACGTAACACAAATATTACTACAAAAATACTACTAAAGGTTAAGCAACATTGAACTTTGCCGCCAATCGATTCTCGATTTCGGGATGAGGAGTATGCGGCGGTTTCCCTTTGATAGGTTTATGCTTGCGTACGTTGTTCTTGACAAATTGGGTTTTATTTTACAACGATAATTTTATTATTTATTATATTTGAAAAAAACACTTTCAATTTTGGGAAAAAAAATTGTATTAGGCTTTTAGAGTAGTTAAAACTGTGGTTACATTTAAAGTAGTGCTGACAAAAACACTCTGTAAACGATTTAACAGATTGCTACTGCCTCCGTGCCGCATAGAAAATATCTGGGTGGGACGGTTTTTCTATCCGTAATGTTTATTTTTCATATGGAATAACATTTAAAATTTGATAAGAATTAAATTTCGATTTTGACATATTTTTTTATGTTCGTTTCTACAGGTCCCATTAATTGGTTACTCTCTCTTTATATGTGGAAGTTGCCAGCTAGACTTTCTTACGCTATGTATTTAATACATTATCCTATTATAAATTTGGCTGATAGCAGTATGGTATCGACATATTACTTTAGTGATGGTAATACTGTAAGTATTTTATTTTAAGTATAACTTTTTATTTTTGGGTTAAGTGTAGTATAGCAGGACAATTTTTCGAAACAGGCGCAATGGTTGTGGGTTCAATCTCTATACGGAAAAAATAATGGTCGAGCGTTATAAGCGTATTGTAGCCAGTGGCAATTGAATCATCACAGAGAGCACACCTTTGTTTTTATTATATTTCGTCCATACAATCAGAATAAGATTTAATTTCAACCAGAAGTCAATATACAAATATTTTTAAATTATTCTATGTACTTATTCTGAGCTCTATGTTTCTTCCCTTTAAGCCGGAAAAGCGTATTAGGACCGTCTGCTTCGATACCAGAACGAAGAAATGAAAATAATAAATATTTCATTCCCCCGAGTGGGAATCTGACCCACAGCCGTTGCGTGAACAGTCGTATGTTTGTGCCCCTGCGCCTCTAGTCTATCTAATAAACGAGAGTTCATAATTTATAATTTAATAATAAGAAATAGTATTAATTGTTTTCCTTTAAAATAAATAAATATATATATTTCCAGATATATCGAGCTATGGGAGACATAGGATTTACTTTAATAGCTGCATTTTTACTTTCAGTAATAGTAGACGCTCCTTTCTCAATTATACAGAAAATATTGATGGAAAGAGGTTTGTTTTTATTTTTCACAAATTTTAAGCATTTTATTAACTTCACGCTGTATCCTTAACATAGCAGGGTAGCAAGATGGGAACGTCGTGTTAAAGCACTCCGTTCCTCTTAAGATACTCACATATACACTTTTCACCGAATTTTTGAGATATTGCGGAACTCAACGCCGTATTTTGCCTCCATACCAAAGCAAAGACATGCAACTATTAAATATTTCATTTCTTCGAGTGGGCATCGAACCCACAACTTTACGTTGCTACGGTTGTTCCCTTTGTGGCAAATAAGAAAACAAACAAAAAATACCTTTTTTTCTAAATTATTCTTTGTTTATAATTTGGCGCAATGGGACGGCTGAAGAAATCGACGGTACTGATTTCGATTTCTACTTGGGGGAATGATTTTCATAATTTTTTTGCTATGGTATAAAGACGCAATGTCGCAAAAATTAGGGATCTTATCCTTCTATTTAAATTATAATTAACGGTGAATCTATGTGAAAAATGTAAAATTCTGAAAAATCACCGTTAAATCTTAAAATTTGTTTTTAAGGATACAGAGTCACTTTATTATTTGAAATCCCTAACTAAAATATAAATATTGTTAGTAAACTCGCATATAAGAGAGTAGATGTAGGTGCCAAAAGACTATAAAAACAATGGAATTGAGACAATCAGGGGCAGTTGCTTGTAGGCAACGGCTCTTATTGGAAGGCAACTTGTGAGAAGTATTGCTATTGGGTGATACATAACACTTATTGCAATTACGTAGAGTATTTATTCAAATAGTTATTAGAAACATGTGTTTTTATTAAAACGTTAACCGCTTCCGATTTCTAACAATATTTATTACATTCGATACTATATTTCATATGATTTTTGTAATTGCAGGAAAACAAAATCGTGAAAAATCTACAACATAATTTGAATATGAAACAGGCGAAATCGACAATATATATCAAACAGTAATAACAAAAGCAATAAGGAGAGATTAATTATATGCATAATTGTAAAATATTTTTGATCATTAACATCCAAAATTAATTTAATAATGCTAAATACAGCTATGTTTAACATTGTTTTTTTAAATAAAGAGATTCCTTACTATTATTTATTTCTTTTATTTACATTAGTAGCTGCTTGCGGTTTCGGCTCCGTCGCCAAAGAGAAATAACTAAGAGTTGTGTATGAGATCATGACACGATCTCAAATCGAAGTAATTCTGACCGAAGTAGTTCGGATCGTATCTTCGGAATAAATAAACTAACCATCTCAAAAATAATATTAACAATTTGTTACATTGCGTGTTGCGTTGCTACACTCAACATTGCCGTGATTTGTCTTGTTACCAGAGCGAGAAAATAAAAATAATTCATACTTCTAAGTAAGAAGTAAACTCACTAAGGGAAATGGCGTCGTAACGGCGACGGAATCAACCGTAAAATGATTGATTGTCTTAATCCTTAATATTATTCTGCCGGTACTAATATGGGTAATATTTTTAATTTCTACTTATCCTCTGGTGAATTCCTTAGTGCCTGGCGTAAAGTTAATATACTTCTTATATCCAAAATTAAAAATCATGAATATTTTTCTCACTATCGCCCTATCTTTATCCCTCCCTTTCTGTCAAAGGTATTGGTGTGAATCATCCATTCACAACTATGCGCTTATATATACAAGCACAACATTCTCTCTGAATATCAGTTTGGCTCTCGCAAAATCCTTTCCTTTCGCACAGTTACTGGTATCACCAAAAATTGTGATATATGTGTGTTATGGACAAAAAGCAACTTAGTATACTGCCTGTGTTGCATTTCAATAAAACATTTAATACTATTGATTTAGAGTTCTTATTGGCTGTCTTTCGTTTCATCAATATATCCAACGAGGTGGCGTGGTTTCGCAACTTCTTGTATGATCGATATCAATTTGTACGTGTACCTTAATAAATGTTATTCCTTTCATCCTCTTTCTGCTAATGTGTCGGAAGGCAGTCTCCTCTCGCCTTTATTGTTCTCCATGTTTTATTAATACTAATACATTACCAATGTTTTTCATCCTCTTTTCATTTGTACGCGCACGATTTACGAGTATAATTTTCTGCTCTGCCTCAGGATATTGATGAAGCTATTGCAAAACTAAATTTAAATTTGGAAAAAATCTGCATACCGTGCATATCTTATAGTTTACCTACGCAATTAGCTAATGAAAATGCTTTACGTCCTAATGGCGTCGACACTTCTATTCTGATATACAGCAATTCTGTCAAGAATCTTCTTCTCGTTAATGGTAATTCATTCTTCTGGTAAATAGTAAATAGTGTTAACGCATGCCATGCATTTTACTTCCAATTTTGGACTATGTGGACAGTTATTACCTGGATATAACGGAAGATCAGCTAAACAAGCTCGAATGGTTACTAAACGTGTGTATTAGATTTATTACTTTAGCTTACTTAAGTTTGAACATGTCTCAGAATACCACATAAAACTCAAATGGCTTACTATCAGATACGGCCGCAACTAGCATATCCTTTCACTCCTACCTATCTAAAGAAATGGTTCAACTTACTGGGCGCCAACATGACCTCTCAACTTTAACTTCGGTCAAGATCTGATAGTCAATTAATGTTGCCAACTGCTCACACTCGTTTTTATGGTGATTTCTTTTCTAAGATAGCGGTAAAACTTTGGAATATGATCCCTTCTTATATTCGTCACTCCAAATCACAACATATTTTTATAGTCGTCTAACTAATTATTTTCTTTCCTTGACATCTCTTAAGAATAAATTCCTGTCCTCAAAGGTTATCTGTAAGAGATTGCTCTTAGCAATAAAACCACCTTTGCATGCTCTGGATTTATTGTAAGATTATCCCTGTTTTTCTGTAACAGCTACAAAGCTGTACACAAGTATGCAGTATAGTATTTCTATCTATCTATCTGTTACAATCATTTCGCTTACAATAAGATGCAGTGCTGCTACGCCACGATTACCTCTATCTAGATAGCTGAATAACATTGAAGTAAATTTTCTCTATGATATTCCAACACACCACCGCATCTCCTAGCTAAAACTGACATAAAAAAGGAAGCTAATGATTAATGAAAGGAAGCCAATGAGTTAGAGCGAAATAAATTTTTGGCAATTTCGTGTACTTTTCTCTAAAAAGTATGGCAGCAGCCTCTGTTACTGTAAAATATAGACATTTATTGGACCGTTAAATTTACATATGAAAAATAAGAAGAAAAAGTCATCGGTATTGCCTGTAAAATATTCGAAATTCGTCATATAATGTAAATAACCATTTTAATTGCATAAAGAAATTGGTCCTAGAATTTGCCGCCTTCTTAAATCTGCCCCTGTAGACTATGTATTCTACTCAGCTTGCTTGTAATTCCGACATAGTTCTTTGTTTTATCTCTTTTAAGTGTGCATAATTAAGAATTGAATCTCCTATCTTTTTATATATTTTTATTCAAACATGCTTTATGTAATACCGGCTTAGTTTTTTATAAAAATAATATCCAAAATATTTTAACTTTACTACCAAAAGTATAGGTTTATAAACTATCGATGTTTGTTTTAAAACTGTAGGGATTTCAGTTCATATTTGCTATATGCATATGCCTAAATCTGTCTGTGTTATGCCTGTCTGTCTGCCATACGCCTAATATCTGTCCGATATTTGTTCTTGGGCATACGGGTACGCGACCCCGGATCCTCGAGCCACCACTTGTTATAACCTCCGTCCAGTCCATAAAAGTGGTGTCCCCTTCTTTTAATCTCCTCCTTTTCCTACCCTCTCCCTTTGCCCATCCTTTCCCCTTTTCTATCTATCCTATTCCTCTCCCCCCGGTTTCTCCCCACATAGGGGTTTTGGAGGTCAGATGGCAATCGCTCCATTAA
>JAATLQ010017717.1:40689-65506 GCA_013421005.1 Heliconius erato x Heliconius himera | reverse complement strand
TGCTGCAGCGGCGCCTCGTGGCGCGGCGGCTCCGTGTGGTAGCACTTACCGGCATGTGGCAGGGCTCGCAGGGCCGCCACGCGCCCACCCACCAGTGCGTGCAGGCGGGCTGCCGGCACTGCTGCAGCAGCGCCTCGTGGCGCGGCGCCTCCATGTGGTAGCACGCCGACAGCTCCACTTGACCTAAGCATATTGATTGGAGAACTTAGTTTTTGGTCACATTTAAATTTAAATCTATTTCTTATCTCTATCTTATCTATACTTATAATAAATCTGTAGAAAAGTCGTTTCTGTACATTGAAAATATAAAAAAAAATTGCCAGGGTGTTAAAGGATAATTAACAGAATCCATTTCCAACATTTTTGGATTTTTTTTCTGTTTGTCTGTTTGTCTGTTTGTCTGTTTATGTGAACACGTATCACGTAAAAAGTACACAATAAATTTAAGCAACTTTTATACATAAAAATTACAAATAAATCAAAGTAGCTTTTAGTGTTTATTTCATTGTAATCGCTTCACTCTAAGTAAAAGATATAAGTATTTAAGTTTTCGAGAAGTTTATATTTGAGATAGTAAAAAATCGATACAAGTAACGCTATCTATTGACAACTAATAGTAGGTACTAACGAATCTTGATAACGCAAAAAACGTTCTGTGGAGTTAAACACTAATTACGACGGGAGGAATATCAATAATTTGAATACTTTAGCACAACATCGTTTTCGGTTAATATAATTTTATGTTAGGTGAAATTTAACATAAAAACAGCATTTTTAAACTGTCCTTAATTTTAAAGCTAAATAGATGGCGCATTTAAATAAACGGCGCATCTAAATAGATGGCGCTTTGCATAAAAAAAAATATAGTTTGGAAATGTTACTGCTACACTCTATCAAAAAATAATGTACTTAAAGTTTTAAAGATATTTATATTTGAAAAATTATATCTATTGACTACATATGATGATGAATGTTGATAACGCATAAAACATTTTGTTGAGTTATTATTTGCTTAACGTTAATTACGTCGTGTAAGTGTAATCTATACTTATAATAAATTTAACATAAACATAGTAGTATTTTTCTAACAATGTTCGAATGGTTACAGTTCAATTGTAAGTCCAATAGATGGCGAAAATCACTTTCGTTACAGTCTAGCTTAATTCGTAATTATTTAACACAGTGATAAAAAATGATTTAATATTCAAAGAAATGTTTTGAATAGGTTCTTCAGTCCGTTCGTTCGTTTATGTTATTAATATTTTTTTAAAAAACGTATAAAAAAGTAACTTATGGGAGCAAACTAAAAAAAAATCTCTCAAGAAAAAAATGCTCTGACACTGATAATAAAAATATCCCGCAGTATTATTTCATAACTTACAAGCGACACGTAACGGCACTATTGCACCTGTATGTTGCATGTATGTATGTGCCAAGGGTATTTTAGGGTACAAAAACACCTCAAAATCCTTTTAAGATAACTTTGTTGTTTGTCTGTCTGTCAAGAGTATTTTGTACAAGATCGCTTAAAGGTTAGATACCTCAATGTTCAATTCTATATACACTTAGAGCACAAGAAAATCTATCTTCTAAATCATCGCAATCAAATGACGATAAACTATGAGGGTTTATGCATCCCGTTGATACACAATTACGAAATTTGTTAAGAAGTTAAAACTTACGGCACGTATAAAGGAAAATTCCAAAACTATTTTTCAAAAATTGACAACTTTTTGTATTTGTGTCACAGAAAAAAACTATTAGGTACAAATTTTAATCTGTACTTAATTTGATACAAAATGACAACTTTAATAAGTTATTCTTTTGGTGTATCTCCATTCTTGAAACTGGTACGAAACTCTCGGGGTCATGAGTACGACTTGAACTTGACCGAAAATATTGATTATTTCATAGATTAGATTAGATTATATAAAAATGCCTAAAAACGTGCTTTCTATGCATATTCTGTATACCAATTATATATTTACTTAAAATATGTGACTAATTTAAAAACTGGACAGGAGCTAATATAAGTTATTTTACAAAGAATATAGTGAATACTTATCCAAATAAATAAATTAATAATTAAGGCTGTTTGTAATATCTCTATTTCTTATATGAATAATCATCTAATTCAAGCGGGCAAAGTCGTGGGCAGGTCGCTAGTTATATAATTAAACAGTAAAAATATTTTATCTGTACATTTAGTCATTTTGACTGAAATGGATAGAGGGACACTTAAAAATAATAGAAAGCAAAAATATTTAATTTTTTGTCTATATGATCACTTTTATCTCCGAAATTACTGAACCGATTTAATTATAATTGTCACCAATTGCTTTGTTTTAATACAGTATAACATTTAAAGTTTCATCAAAATTGGTTTATTAATAAAAAGTTATCGTCATTTGAAGGAACTCAAAGCATTAGTTTGTCTGCGAATGTTATAGCAATCTCTATTTATATTTATACTTATAATAAATCTATAATTAAAATGAATTTATAAATCAACTTCACGTTGCATCCCACAGCAGATTAGGCAAAGGGAATCTTGTGTTAAGATACTTCGTTCCCCACTTCCTGCCGAATTCTGGAGGCATTGCATGTTGAGTGGCTGAATTCAACGCCGCGTTTTGCCTCGACAACAGAGTGAAGAAATGGAAATATAAATGTAAGTAAATATATTTTTCTTGGGAACCGAATCCTCAACCAGTCGATTATCAGTCATATTTTGTACTCCTACATCACGACTGACCTCAAACTCTTCATATTTCTAATATAATGTATCAGTATAGAGTCCCTTACGCTGGTGTTCGTCGACGCACACGTAGTGGCGGCGCATGCGACCCACGCCGCAGGTGGCGGAGCAGGGCGACCAGTCGGACAGGCGGTAGGAGTGGCGGCGGCGCGGCTGGTCCACCGTGTACTGGTACGTCACGCCCGGGTTGCGGTGGCGCCCGCGGAATATACGTTGCTGGAGGCGCATATTTAAATACATCAGTCAGTACCCCGCATACAGCAGGGTAGGCAGCGGGAATCTAGTGTTAAAACACTCCGTTCCCCACTTACCGTCGAATTATGTATAATAAATTAACCACAACCAAACATTTTAAATATCTACAAAAATATACCTATATAATTTACAAAAAAATAATTTTAATAAATGCTCTATAACATCAGAAGCCTACCAAAAATTAATTATAGGAAACCTTATCGAAAATATTTTATTCGAATAACATCTGAAATGATATTAATATTTCAGTTTTACCCATAGATATATTTACAAAAAAATATGTTTATTTCAACTTTATTGACGTATACATATATTATGTGGTAAGAAAAAATTGAGATAATATAATTTCTTTTAGTTATTGAAGTTATTTAAAAAATATATATATTTATTTGATAAATATTTGATTTCAGTAAAATTTATTAAATAAAATATAATAATTATTGCGTTAAAAATATAATAATAATTATTATTATTCGATTACATGACATTTTCGTTTTTAATTAAAATTTCATAGCGGAGAAGCATAACATATATTCATTATACATATTAAAGCGTTTATATGCTAATTTATCACTTTGATTTTGTTTACTTGATATTTATCCGACATTTAGCTACCATCAAGTGACATTTCTTTGTTGACGGGGTTTTTTATCATTGATTTTAATAAAGAATACTTAGTTGCATGTATATTTTAAATGGTATAAATATTAAAATAATAGGACTTACATAAACTTTTATATCTTCAGCGAGAGGTCCACTAATTCGGACTTTCTCCCAGTCTCTATCCCGTTCGTAGATTGCTTGCGTCCCCGCCACGAAGTGTTCCGTTACCGTTGCGTTTCTGAAAATATATAATTTATAAGTCAGCTTCACGCTATATCCCGCACACAGCAGGGTAGGCAGAGGGAACCTAGTGTTAAGACACTTAATTCCTCACTTTTCGCCGAGTTATGGAGGCATTGCGTGTTGAGTGGCGGAAGTCAACGCCGCGTTTTGCCTCGACACCAGAGCGAAGAAATAAAAATATAAATGTAAATAAATATTTCATTTCCTCGAGTGGGGATCGAACCCACAACCAGTCGATTTTACAGTCACACTTTGTGCTCCTGCGCCACGACTGGGCTTTTATTTAATTTAATTTATAATTCATGAATTACAGGTACACATCATGATTGGTATATCTCATGATTAACAATTCATAAATTAATTTATGTTTTTTTTTTCAAAAAAAGAATCATATTAAGTCACATTTATAACTACATCAAGTCTTTATAAAACTTAATGAGCATTTCATTTTCATAACTAATATTGGATAGATGTTATTTACTGTATTTGTAATTAAAGTATCTACGTAACTTCTTTTAGCTTCACGCTTTACCAGCATATAGTAAGCGGAAAGAATGTAGTGTTCAGACACTCAATACTTCACTATTCACTCGATTTTCGAGACATTGTATATTTCAAGAGAAAATCAAGATAATTCACTACCAAAGTAGGGATCGAATGTATAATTTTGTTCCACAGCACCATGATGGCATATAAACATATTTTAAAATTAAGAAAGACCATTTATCGCTGATTTACCTTGCACCGCTTAAATATATTTTCCTCGTTTTCGCACTACCTATAGAAATAAAGTTTCCTGGACTAACTTTCTCCTGAATTCTTACGTTCCTCGAACCGGCCGGTATAACAGCAACCTAAAATGAATATAATATTAAAAGATTAAGTCAAAATACTTAATATTAATAATTATTAATAGTTCAGTATAAGTTTATAATAATAATAACCTCACTAAATCCAGATTGCCTGGTAGTGTCCTTATTGTAAATGCCTTGCACAGTTTTGCACGCCGATCCATTTCCACCGCAAACTCCGCACTCGTCTTCTTCGACGTCGGAATTGACAATCCAATCACAGCCTACTTTATAGCAAACACCTAAAAAAATATGTTTAAGTAATTATTTATATTCAATTTTGGACAATGCACAGAAAAGATAGAGCCCTCCAGTGTCAAAATGCACCGCTCTCCACCCAAAAGCGAGACATTACATGTTGAGTGCGGGATTCAACGCCGTACTTTGACACGACAATAGCCTAGTATTATCCGGAGTGGGGATCGAATCCACAACCATCGCTACTATAATATTATTGTAGAAAGAAAAAAAAATAAAGCAACAACTAAAATTAACATCTACAGAATATTTTATAAAATTTCACTCAAGGTTTTATCCGCATAGTTTAGAGGCAATGTAGTTAACACACTTTATGCCCAATTTTTGAGAGACCACCACTTAACATAGAATGTTAAATGGTGGAACTCGGCGGCGGCTGCGTTGAGTTCCACGTTCCAGTTAAAAAAATGTATTTAAATAAGTACATATTTTTAAATTCATTCGTATCATTCACTCTTGCGGGGAATAACCAAAATCAAAGACTTGCGTATGCGTATTTTTTTCAGCTTCACATTATACCACGCAGGGGGAACATAGTGTTAAGATTACCAGTTCCCTACTTTCCACCGAGTTTTGATAGCATTGCATTTTAAATGGCGGAACTAAACGCCGCGCTATGCCTCGGTACCAGAGCGAGGAGATAAAAATAGTAAATATTTCATTTCGTCTTTTCGTCGAGAGGGAATCGAATCCACAACCTGTCGCGTTTACAGTCTAGTGAGCCTTCGCGCCACGACTGGCCTCAATGGTCTCTGGTATACACTATCGGTGAATTAATATAAAATATATAATAAATACATACCAGATATACACATATCTCGACTGCCGAGGCTCTGCCTGCAAGGAGTTCCGTCGGCCACGAACGCGCCGATACCCTCTATGTCCTTACCGTCGCGAGGCACGCATTGTAGGTCACATGGCTTATCTGATAATTGCATCAATTAAAATTAATGTTCAATAGAATCTTAATTAAAATTATTTTATTGCAATAATATAAAATATAGATATGTAATTTTTTTTTAGATTCGAAGGCTAATTTAATCAGACGCATATCTGTCTGTAATATCTTTCGTGTAAAGGTCGAAAATAAATTTTGATCTTTTATCTGATAACTCATAGTCATGTTATAATAATTTGGCAACGTATTACCTTTTCAATCTATCCATAATTAAAAAAAGTAATATCTATAAAAATATATTATGCTAAAGTTAGTAGGTAGCAAGTATACTTAATTTTGACATGAACAGGCTAATAAAGATTATTATATAAAAAAAAATAACTAGCTGCACTCTTTATCCCGCACACAGCAAGGAAGACAGAGGGAACCTAATCTTAAGACACTCCGTTCCTCGCCTTCCCCCGAATTCAGGAGGCATTGCGTGTTGAATAGCGAAACTCAACACCGCGCTTTGCCCCGACGCAGAGCGAAGAAATCGAAATAGATATGGCATCTTCGAATGGGGATCGAATCCAAAACCAGTCGTATTTACAGTCACACTTTATGCTCCTGCGCTACTACTGGCTTCTAGATTATTATATACTAATTAACAATAACTAAACAAAACTCAGTATTAAAATATAATTAATTAATCAAAATAATAACATAATCTCAGTCATTGAGGCTAAAACAACTTTTTATATATTATCCGAGCATAGATTTCGTTTCCAAGAATAAAGTAACACCGAGTCACGTACGAACATACTGACCTAAAAACAATACAATAAAAATGTTCTAGTTCCAGTATTACCTTGATTGATGTAGGGTATCCATTCTGTGATAGTTTCATTGTGGTAAGTCATGTTGTTGAACTTAGCGCACTGTACTTCCCTGAACGTCGGCTCGTTGATGGGACAGGGTTCCTTGTTGCACACTTTGTAGCTGTAAATTAAACTTATTCTTACTATTTTATTGCTATAAAAGTTTATATATGTTGCAGTCCTTCAGAGTTGTGATATATTTTTATGTAATTAAACTGATTGAGGGTTGTGGGTTTGATTTCTATTCGATGAAATGAAATATTTTATTTTTTTCATTTTGGTGGCGAGACAAAGCGCTGCATTTAGTTCCGCCCATCGAAACACAATGCCTTTAGAATTCGGCGAAAATTGGAAACGGCAGTATCTTATTCGGATGGACGTTTCTTAAAAGTAGGTTTCTATCAGTCATATAGTTTGAGATATACGAGTAAGTATGTGCAAAAATAATCCGTAAATAGTTTGATTTTGACTACCAGTTTGGCAATTTTCCACAGCCATATCTAAGGCTTATATTATTGTTGTTCGACGACTCACCGACTGCGGTCGCCGATGCAGTAGCTGCCGCCGTTGAGCGGCTCGGGGCTGTCGCAGTGGCGCGCCTGCGTGGACACGCCGGCGCCGCACGAGCGCGAGCACTCGCTCCACGCGCCCCACGCGCCCCAGCCGCCCTCGCGCGGCGCCGGCGACGCCCTGCGCGCCACGCACGTCTGGTTCTGGCACCACTGTGGACCATTTTATGTTTATTGTTCAATCAACAAACAAATCAGCTGCGCGCTGTATCCCACACACAACTGGGTAGGCAAAGGGAACCTAGTGTTAGGACACTCCATGCCCCACTTTCTGCCGAATTCTAGAGGCATTGCGTGTTGAGTGACAGAAATCAACACTAAACTTAACCTCGACATCAGAGCGAAGAAATGGAAATATAAATTTAAGTAAATACTTCATCTCCTCGAGTGGGGATCGAACCCACAACCAGTCGGTTTTACAACGACACCTCGTACCGCTACGCCACGACTGGCCTCTATTTCCTACTGTTAATTATATCAAAATACATTGTTGAAGCCAGTCGTGTGAAGTAAGAGCGCAAGCGTGTGACTGCAATCGCAAGAAGTTGTGGGTTCTATTCTCAATTGAGAAAATGAATTATGAAATATTTTCGTTTCTTCAATCTGGTACCGACGCTAAGTGCTGCGTTCCGTCACATAACACGCAATACAGGGAGCGGAGTGTCTTAATATTATGCTCCCGCTGCCCTACTCTGTTATATGCGGGTTACAGTGTGAAACTTAAAAGAAATCTATTGTGGCAATCATAAATAAGTCTAGTCTTGTGATCATTGTGGGTTTGATCTCTGTATGTGAAAAGATTATATATCTATATTCAAAATTAATTTAATTTACCTGCCCTAGCAAGAAAAACCATGACGTTTAGCTTGAATACTTATCATATAATGTATTGGTGGTTCCCTCTCTTTCTACTGTGCGGGAAAAAGCTGATTAATAATAATAATATAAATATTTTATTGACGAGGCAAGTCGTGGCGCAACTGGTTGTGAGTTCGATCCCAACTCGAAGAAATTAAATATTTATTTAAAGTTATATTTCAATTTCCCCGCTCTGGTGTCGCGGCAAAGCTCGACGTTGAGTTCCGCCACTCAGCACGCAATGCCTCCAGAATTCAGCGGAATGTAGGGAATAGAGTGTCTTAAAATTAGGTTTCCTATGATTATTCTATTAAGTGCGGGATACAACGTGAAGTTGATATATATTTTTTAATATTAATAAAAAAGTAATACCATATTTTCCCCACACGTGGTGCCGGGCGCGGCGGGCCGCAGCATGGTCTTGCACGTGTTGTTGACGAGACACCACAAATGCTCGCAGAGCTCCGTCGGCTTCGCGCACACTACCGCCTCCGCCCCGAATTGCAGGTGACATTGGGACGCGGCGTCAAACGTTACTCCTAATAAATCAATATTTCATATTTATTACATAATGTTTGATCATTCCGTTAAAAAAAACCGTTGAAGTAGCTTTTAGAAAATAATAAATAAAATAAGTCCAGTCGTGGCGCAGTGGCACTGTAAACGCGAACAGTTGTGCGTTCGATGCTCAGTCGAAGAAATAAAATATTTAATATTTTCATTACTTCGGTCTGGTGACAAGGCAAAGCGCGGTGTTCCGCCACTCAACACGCGATGTCTCCAGAATTCTGCAGAGTGAGGAGTGGAGTATTTTAACACTATGCTCTCTCTGCCTACCCTACTAGAAGCTGAAAAAAAAGGAAAAAAGACCAGAAACAACATCTTACCGGCAGGCACTTCTGGATAAATATAGGGTTCTTCTTGAGACGGTCTGTCACTCAAACAATCTCCTAGCCCGGCACTGTCAAACAAATTTGGTTACCATTAACAGCTTATAATTATATGACCTTTATATTCAAATGAGCTTATTGTTTTATTATCAAATAGATTTTGATTAGCCTTATTAGGTACCAGAGATTTGGCTGTTGAGCCAGTTTAGGCTCTACTAGTATAACGACATCCGGCGTTATACCGTAATTATCGTATAATTCATAAGCCTGCAGGGCTACTTTCGATTTTATCACGTATAATTAATTATATATTGCAATAACTAAATCTGGTCTTAGCTTATTTGTCTATGGAAAGAGCGATATAAAAAAAATGAAAACATCAAAGGAACCGCCACTACTACTTCTAGACCAATTCTTTATTAGGCTTTCTAGTAAAGAGAAAACGCGCGTGAAATCATGTTGTAATTATTTATACTTAAGTGATAATGATGTAGGCGGTGCCGCAAATTGTAAAAAAAAAGAATCTTACACCAAGAAATAAATTTATTGGCCATGTTGACAAACGATAAGAACTGTATGCAAATGTCGTGTTTTATCTTCTTTTCATCCAACACGGTCAATTATAAATATATATTTTTAATTAATGTAACATAAATTCGAATACCTTATTATTATTATTATTATAGGTCATCGAGTAACTAATTGAACAGCTTCACGCTGTATCCCGCACACAGCAGTGTAGGCAGAGGGAACTTAGTGTAAGATACTCCGTTCCCCACTTTCTGCCGAATTCCGGAGGCATTGCATGTTAAGTGGCAGAACTCAACACTGCGCTTTGCCTCGACACCAGAGCGAAGATATGGAAATATACATTTAAGTAAATATTTCATCTCCTCGAGTGGGGATCGAACCCACAACCAGTCGGTTTTGCAGCCACACTGTGCCGCTGCGCCACGACTGGCCTCACTGGATTGGAGTCACTAATTAAAGGTAATATTTCTTTAAGGTAAAAGAATTTTTAAATTATAACAGGTTGTTCCTCTCACAGCCATGTTATTGTTATGCCAATTTTCGTTAAAATGCGATTCTTAATATGAGATACGATAAAATAATATTTCTTTTTGAATAATGTAATTGGGCCGATTCAATCGAAACGATGTGATGGCATCACGAGCGGTCTGGTCCATGTGAATGTTTATTGTAGCTCGTAGCAATTTTGTATAATTATTTTAAATTCGTTTTGTAGTCTGAAGACGAATTAGAAGGAATATCTATTTTAATTTTCAATTTTTGCTTCATAATTTATTTAAAAGTTTGATCCACCTTTCAGCCTGGCTGAAACTGGCCTGTTATAATTTAAAAGAATTTTACGGTAAAAAAATATTACCATTAATTAATTACTCTATTCTAGTGAAGCCAGTCGTGGCGCAGCGGCACTAAGTGTGACTGTTAAACCGAATTATTGTGGGTTCGATCCCCACTCGATGGGATGAAATATTTAATTAAATTTATATTTCCATTTCTTCGCTCTGGTGTCGAAGTAAAGCGCGGCGTTGAGTTCTGCGACTCAACACGCAATGCCTCCAGAATTCGGCAGAAAGTGGGGAACGGAGTGTCTTAACACTAGATTCCATCTGCTTACCTTGCTGTGTGCGGGATACAGCGTGAACCTAATTTATTTATTTTATTTATAATAATAAATCTATACAAAATAATAAATCAATACAATAAAAACATTTACTTTAAAGACAATTTAATTTTCGAGATAAGTAAGTAAGAGACATTTTAATTTGTAAACGATTTCAAGAGATAACAAAACACACACAACAAAATGATGTAAAGTATTTTACATTATATTTGAGGTCGTCATGGAACAGGAGCACAAGCGTGCCATTGTAAACGCGAAGGTTGTCGATTCGATTCCTACTCGTGGGAGTGAAATATTTAATATTTTCATTGGTTCCAACAAGATAAAGCGCGGCGTAATATTCCGCCAATCTATACGCAACGCCTCGATAATTCGATGGAAATTGGGAAACGGTAATATCTTAATAGGAACAGAGTATCTTAACCTTAGGTTCCCAAGTTTCCTCTGCCTACCCTCCTACAAGCGAGATAAAAATTGAAGCTAAAAAAAACTGTGTCCAGTACCACAAGCATATAATTAATTATATTTCTTTATTCACTCTCTACTTACTCCAAGAAATTAGTGACGTCCCGCTTGCTGCAACGCGACCAGGCGACTTGAACGGTATCTGCTTCGAAGATTGGTGTCATGATATGTAATGTAGAGCCCTCTCGTCTGTGACAGCCGATCTTCTCTGTATCGTGATACAATCCGAAGCTGAAATATATGGCTTATGTTTATTTATAAATAATTTCATACATATCTTAATCTCGGAGTACATGTTCTATAGATGATCTATTATTTTAGCACTAGTGATGTGCTCACGGTTTCGCCTGCGAAATCATGAAAACATTCTATTTTTTATATGTGTACTAGATACCCAAATGCGGCTTCGGTCGTTTAAAGTTATTTTTATGTTAAACCCAAAGGATAATATGTATATTTTTTATTAAAATGTATCCTATGTCCTTTTTAGCATATCTAAGAATATGTGTACAAAGTTTCATGATAATCGGTTAAGTAGTTTTGGCGTAAAAGAGTAACATACAAACTTACATTCACATTTATAATATTGGCCTGATTGTACCTACGATATAATACGAAGAGTAGATCAATAATTATAATAACAATGTTCAATCCAGATATGATTATTAAGTTTCTAGACATTTTGTATAATATAATTTATTATAATCTTTTTATATCAAGTAATATATTCTGTTATTATGTTATATAGTTATTTATTATAATTAAAATACACAAACAACATATGCAATTTGTAAATTTACTTGAAAAGGAAGTGAAGATTTAATTTACATACAACAGACGACAGTGCGACAAAGTATAGTAGTTAAGTGTTGTCACACACTCTTATCTAATTGATAAGGCAACATCTACGTAGTAGATGTAGGTTGTGATTTACTTAAGTCGAATTCTGTGTACCGACATTATCTCTAAAATGAAAATATCATATTTTACATTCGCGAACTATATTATATTAAAATAGAACATAAATTTATATTTCCATTTCTCCATTCTCATATTGAGGCAAAGCGCGGCGTTGAGTTCAGCCACTCAACACGCAATGCCTCCAAATTCGGCGGAAAGTGGAGAACAGAAATGTCTTAATATTATGTTTAGGAGTGAAGCTGACATTTTTTTTTATTTCATGATTAGATTCTATTAAATCAATCCAAATCTTATTAACTATATTGATTAAAATTAAGTTAGTAAGCTAAGTTAACGGTCGAAGATTTTTTAAAGGTTTTTATAACAATACCGATTGTCGTACATAGATAGTGGATGTAATATTGTTTTTAATAGAAATAATAATAAATTATTAATAATACTGCCAATAATTAATAATAATATATTATTAATAACTTATTAAGTCTTAGCGATAGTTAATTGAGAAAAATATAATAATCTTGTGTGGGCTGATAGTGCGGCGTCAATGCACCGGGTGCATTGTACTCGAGGTATGATGCATTCATATGTCTACGGGAAAGAAGGTCATTGGCTGTGCCGTGTTCGCGCTTACATAACGTGTGTTTGTTTGAGATTATGGAACTAATATATGCTGTAACAGGTTGATTTTTTTTAATCTAATTTTTTTCTTTAATTATTTTTTTTAAGTAATATAATTGCTATTAAATAAAATCAAAATTAAATTGCTGTATTCCGCACATAGTAAGGTAGGCTGAGGTGTTAAGACACTCCGTACCCGCTTTCTGTCGAATTCTGGAGGCATTGACATCAGAGCGAAAAAATGGAAATATAAATTTAAAAAAATTAAATATTTCCTCGAATGGGGATCGAACCCACAAGCAGTCGCGGTTACGGTCACACTTTGTGCGCCTGCATCACGACTGGCCTCAGTTCGATTTTGATTATATTATAATCGTTTATTATTTTTCAAAATGATATTATAATTACTATTACATAAATAAAATATATTAACATATATCATAATTTTTAGTACACAAATAAAGCCTTCATCAGCAAAATTGTAGCACAAAAACCATTTAATTTTAACACGGGCTTGATGGCTAAAGCATTGTTTAGTATTAAAACGCCGACAGCAACAAGTAAATATATAATACGTAAAGAAAAACAAACATAAGCTTTTTACGCGGAAACCAGCAACCTTGTTATAATCTCAACCTAGAGATATGACTCAGCCGCCGCTCAGCGCTGTATTATTTTTAAAGTGTTTCATAGAAAAGAAATATACCTACGTTGTTATGGTTTTACTGATTGATGCACAAGTCTTCTGGTGCATTTGAAAATTGTATTTTAAATATATTTTATTTATAATTACAGTCTTTTGTTATGATGTTTCTTAAAAAATAATGTGCCTACATTGCTATAGGGAAACTAATATTAATACACTCCGTTCCTTATATTCTGGCGAATTATGGAGACATTGCGTGTTGAGTGACGGAACTCTACGCCCTGTTTTGCCTTTTTTATTAATAACAAATTTAAATATATTATATATTATTACGGCTACGAGAGTGTGACTTTAATGCGACGGTTGTGGGTTCGATCCCCACTCGGGGGTATGATTTATTTTTTTTTCTTAGCTCTGGCACCGAGACAAAAGCCCACCGTTGAGTTCCGCCACTCAACACGTATTGCCACGAAAATTTCAGCCGAAACTGGGGAACAGAGTGTCTTAACACTACGTTACCTCCGCCTACCCTTCTAATCATTAACAATTATTAAAAACAACATTTATAAACCACCAGCGACGATTACTTACTGTACAGCAACGTCTTATGAGCCGTTTTACGACAGACCCCGCAACGTAGTTGTGACCTCACTTCTACAATGTATGCATTATGCACATACAAATACTCTCCATTGTTAAAGTAACATGCGGCAGTGGAGGTAATATTTTAAGAAATGCGGCAACATTTACCAGAATGTTATGTGGTTTTAGACGGCTTTATAATTATTTATTATGCATAAAAATGGTCGAAGCCAGTTGTGGCGCAGGAGCACAAGTGTGTAAATGCAACAGGTTATGGGTTCGATTCTCGAAACGTGAAATATTTAATATCTTTCATTTCATTGCTCTGGTTTCGAGGTAAAGCACGACGTTGAGTTTCGCCTCTCAACACGCAATGCCTCTAGAATTCGGCGGGAAAATGGGAACGGAGTGTCTTGACACTAAGTTGCCTCACCTTGCTGTATGCAAGATATAGCGTGAAGCTAAAACAGTTGTACACTGTTTTGTATAAAACAGCGAAATTTAATCTAATAGTCCATATAACATGATTCATCATCAATTTTAGCAACACCGATTTTAGTAGTGATAACAAAACAAATTTTATAATAATGTTGTATTAGACGTTTGTTGATTTTTTTTATCAGCTTCACGCTGTATCCTGCACACAGCAGGATAGGCAGAGGAAACCTAGTGTTAAGACACTCCGCTTCCCGTTTGTTGAAAATGTTGCCTATAATGAAAGCTACGACCGGCAACCTCGTATAATAAATGTATACACGCCATCAAGGGCTGTTAGTTGTTACTTAACTGAGATAAAATCTCTTGTACCTTAAATGTTAACTCAGATAATAGAAGATTTATGTCCCGTTAAAACTTGATGCAAGAGTTAAACTCTACGGGTAACTAATACCTGCGAATTAAATTTAATGTATACCATTTAAATGGTGTTAAGGCTTAATCTTGCTGTGATTGGCTAAATAGAATGTTTAATTTATTTATAGGACTAAAATTTTGTTTTTATATAATCCTTTCTGTTTTCTAAATTATACTTTAATATGGAAACCAATTTTATAATTAAGGAATAACTTGATAGAGTCAATCTCTATCTACAATAATCGGTGTCCAAAAAATTTTATTATTTTTCAAATATTAAAATGTAAACATTTCTAACTTTCAATTTGAAGCTCTGTTAATTAATTCAAAATTTCTTCGGTAAATACATTTTTTTAAATAAGTAAAGTTTCGTAGTAAATATTAATAGTAAATTTTAATCTTGATTTTATTTATAATCTTTCGTTTAGAATGTTTCTTAAAATACAAATATAAGTACGTAAACTAAATTTATATTTAATATTTTACTTGTATTGTTTAAATTATTTTTAAACTGATATTTTTACGAATATAATTGCAGTCATTCATTTATGTCTGCGAACTTAACAAACACATTCAAAATAGAGTTCAGATGCGTTTCTAAATAAAAAAATGTATCTGTCCGGATCTGTCCGGAGCTAACTACAGGATGTTTGTTTAGCTGTGGGAATTAATATACTATATTCATATAATAGATAAAAAAAAAAACAGAACATGCATTGAGGCCAGTCGTGGCGCAGGGGCACCAGCGAGTGACTGTAAACGCGACAGGTTGTGGGTTCGATTCCCACTCGAGGAAAAGAAATATTTATTATTATCTTTACCTCGCTTTGGTACCGAGGCAAAGCTCAGCGTAGATTTCCGCTATTCAACACGCAATACCTCTTATATTCGGAGGAAAGTGGGAGCGGTGTATCTTAACATTAACCTCCCCCTGTCGGGATACACTGTGAAGCTGAAAAAAGAAAGAACATTAACACTCACTTATGTCCAAGTTCATGCGTGATGGTGTGCGCCAGCATGATGCCGTTGTCCTCGTTGACGGAGCAGCTGCGGTCCGCCTTGCACATGCCCGCCACGTGCGCCATGCCCAGCGTGCTGCAACAGTATTGCATATGTGAAACCCACACCTCTACTATCCCGCCTAGCTTCATTATTATATTATTAGATTATTTTAATATGTAATTTTTTTTTAGTAAAGCTATAAAATTATCAAAACAAAACTTTGCATATAAATTAATAATATTTTCTTCTACATATTTTATTGTTGTTCTGTTTTGGAAGAGATATTTTTGTTAAAATGATTTTATTCTAATGTTAGCAATTAGTACCTAATCAGATTTAAAGACGTATATATATTGTCTTAAACGATATATGTATACTCTTATGAAAAGCTCTTCGTTTATATCATTGATTTTAAGGAATGCGATCACTTTTCCAACACCAAAGATAGCTGATATAACATTGTTAGATTTATCTATTACTATTACAGGATAACAGGTGTAGCGAACTGTAATGGCGTACTAATTATGGTGGTAGTTGCGAGCAGCTACGGTGTGAATAATTAATGTCCTAAAGACCAGCTCACACTTTCACAATATGTCTCTATGTAAAATAATTATATTTAAAAAAAAACACTGACTTCCACCATCTTGTTATCAGAACTTAACCAAACTCTCATCAAACTACCCTTAAAGTGTATGTATATTTTTTCCAATAAAAAAAAGAACCACCGAAATCAGTTCGCGTGATATTGAGTTATTCGTCCATTGGTCGCGCACATACTTAATTCAAAATTTAAGACTTACGTAATTTTCTCATGGATAATACTGTCAGAAATGGACCAAATTAAAATGGGACCACACGAGAAGCATCAACTTTCAAATAAAAAATAGAATAGAATCATCAAAATCGGTTTACCCAGTCAAAAGTTCTGAGATAACAAACACAAAAAAAAATACAGTCGAATTGACAACCTCCCCGTTACGTAAATCGGTTAAAAAGTCACGTCTAGCGCTCGCAGACGGACGCGGTCGGGCTTCTTGTCAACATTACAAAAGAACTAGTTTACTATAAGTCGTTGGTGATTTGATATGTTGCTATTCTTTGAGATAACAAGCCTCTTGTCACTGTTATACTTTATATAAATTACAATTTATTATTTCCGTTGTATTTTAAAATATAAAAACTTAATTTACAAATAAAATAATGACGTTTCATTGTTTTACTTAAATATATTTCTTTGTTTTTTTCAGCTAAATGATGCAAGTGTAAAGACACTGTTTTCCGTCGAATTCTGGAGGCATTCCATGTGGAGTGATGGAACTTAACTTTTTGTTTATGTCATAAATATATAAAAATCACTATATTTATTAAGCCATGTGCACCAGCTGTATGGTGCGAGTAGTTTAGTAGTAGGGAGCGGCGAGCGCAGACGAGGCCCGGAATAGGCGTCTAATAATATGCACGCGCGCTGACTCATACGGAAGCCAACGAAAAGCTCTGTAAATTCCTTATAATAAATTTTGTACTTCATTGCATGTATATATCTAGGCGCGAATATTTTTTCACATACATATATACGTACATATCGTATGTATTTATATGTATATATTTTTTTGTGTAAAAATTTAAAAATATATTATAATTATTATATATTTTTGTTACTTCCTTTAGAATACGATATAGAGGCCATAGTGGCGCAGGAGAATAAATGTGTGACTGTAACGCTGATGGTTGTGGGTTCGATGCTCATTCGGGAGAATAAATTATTATTCATTAATATTTTCATTTCTTCGCTTTGGTACCAATGCAAAATCGCAGCGTTGAATTTCGTCACTCAACACGCAATGCCTAGAAAAGTGGGGAACGGAGTGTCTTAGCATTATGTTCCCTCTGCGTACTCTGCTGTATGAAGATGGAAAAAACAATTCCAGCGTGAAGCCGAAAAAAATAATAATTAAACACAATTATAATCAAATATTTAACAACACATTGCAACAATACAATTTAATAAGTTAACAATTCGACATTTTAAAAAATAATAAAACAAATGAGTGGACACGCGTTGATGTCTATTCTATTGAACAGGTGTTATTTTGAAGGGCATTACAAAAATAACAATGAAAGTTCAAGCCTTAATGATCATTTTCTCAATACAGACAATTTATAGCATTCACCTTCATATTTAGACGCTATTAATTTACGATTCCATATAGGCGCAATCAAACATTATTTTCGAAGTGTAATCTTAATAATTATATTTAAGCAATTAAGCACATTTAATGAAAAGATTCCCTTTCTTGTCTTATAAATTATATGAATTTGTAAAAATTGTTCGAAGGTGGTCCCGATGCGTGTTAGCTTAGTGTTTCGTAAAGTAAATGAGTTATTTGCGGTGACTTTTAGTGTTAAGTTTTAATTGACCGCGAACTCGGCGTGGCGTCTTGTACGACTGAGCGCAGTCTTAATCATGCTTCGATTCGATACATAATGACTTATTATAATGTAAATATTTGTAAAATATTGATTATAATTATATAAAATATTAAAGCGATTGTAAGTTCGATAGGTTGTAGGTTTGATTCCGAAAAGAAATATTTAAAATTTTCATTCCAATCGATTGTTACAATACAATATATAAATAGATATACATATTTTTCATATTATGAGAGACATTAACTAACTTTTAAATTCACACGACCAAACTTAATAATTATTGATAAAAAAGTTAAATATAAATCAAAGAATTAAGGCCATTATTTTAGGTTTCGAAATCAGATAGTAAGGTTCTGAACAATATATTACCCTTTGCAATTTTCTTAGGATAAAATCACTCTCTTTGTGGTACACGGTCAATTTACGAAATATATTCGACTTATTCATTATTGTTATTCAAGTTATTAGAGTTGTTATTTTCAATTTTTTGTACATAATTAAATATAATACTAGATATCTTTTTCCTTATATATTAAGGATTTCTTTATATAGCTACAAAATTTATAATAAAACATTATTAAAATTTTATAATATATTATCATGGGCATTAAAGTTCTCAAATACAAGATTATATTATTTCATATCAATCTAATACGATAAGGTCATATAAGAGTACGCTATACATACATATATACATAAAGAACATCGTTGAGAATATATTTCAGAGGTGAGATAAGTGGGTGAAACGACACGCAGACTGCACGGCGTCATCTTTCGCAACACCAATAATAATTGATTTTTTTGCCTTTAACACATTAAAACTATTCTTTTTTTTGCTTGCTACACAAATAATGTTGCCATATTAATTATTTAAGACGTAATTTATTTTTTTAACACGTTTTCATATTATATAAAATATTTTTTTATACGATAAACTTACAAAATCGAGACCGCAAAAGTTTAATAAATATGGTTAAAAATATTTTTATGTCACTGAATGCATAATGCATGGCAACATTGGGATTCTGACAGCCGCCCTGGGGTTTGACACCGTTACGAAAGGCTCATTGTCTTTTGATTGCCGCTTTCTGAGAACACACGACTACTTGTTTGTACCGTTTTCCGAATGCTTTGGGCTTCCTCATTGCATTCATTACACATTCTTTTTTCGGTAAATTACGTGCAATGTGTAGGAATTTATAGAATACAAATAGTTTTTTTTTTATGCTTCACGCTGTATCCCGCATGTAGCAGGGGAGGCAGAGGGAACTTAGTGTTAAGCTTTCTGCTGAATTTTGGAGGCATTGCGAAAATTTATGTTGAGCGGTCAACGCCGCGCTTTGTCTCGACTCCAGAGCGAAGCGAAATAAAAATGTTAAATATTTAATTTCCCCGATTGCGGATCGAACCTAAAACCTATCATGTTTCTGATGATTTGTATCTGAGGCCAGTCGTGGCGCCTCCTGCGCAATTAAAGAATATAATTTTTTGGCTAAAATCATAAATTTTTAAAAATATATTTAAAACTAAAAAATATAGTTGCGCTTATTAAATAAATATATATTATGAATTATTATTTACAAACGTTGGATAGTCTGTGTTTCATCAACCGCCATTTTTCTATGTCTGTGGGTACCCGAATGTATACATACTATAAATAATCCTGAACGGCGCTAACATTATCGTCCGCTGCTTATCGACTGAAGTGCTATTTGTAGAACTAAAATGGCAGAATGGCGGCGTTGCGAAATATAATATATGAAAACTTTGAATTAACGAAAAATATTCGCGTTATATAACACTATTCTTGCTTATAGGCTTTTGTTAAAATTATGAATGCCCATTTTGTACGTACTCGATATCCTTGGCCTTAATGTCGGCACTTTGAAGTGACCGCTGACCGCGACCGGTGCTGTTAGCTATTTACGAACTCCCGCAAAAAAATATAATGGAAGCCTTGCATACTTGAAAGAATTTTTGGTAGCCAAAAAACTGTATGTATAAATTGATGATTAAATATAAATGTAATTGCGTATACGAATAAAATAATTCACGTGACGTTCTTATTTACATTTTTCAAAAATTCTTTGTTTTTTTACCATAGTCATTTAAAATTATGCGCTGTCTTATTGTATGTAAAATATATATAATATATTATGTTAGAGCATACTGATTTTTTATACAAGCAAAATATTAGATAAGATAATCTTATTTAATTCATTGTATATAAAGGTAAAAGAAGGTTGAGGCCAGGCGCGGCGCAGTGGCACGAAGTGTGACTGTAAAACCGACTGGTTGTGGGTTCGATCTCCACTCAAGCAGATAAAATATTTACTTAAATTTATATTTCCATTTCTTCGCTCTGGTGTCGAGATTAAGCGCGGCGTTGAGTTCTGCCATTCAACAGGCAATGCCTCCAGAATTCGGCAGAAAGTGGTGAACGGAGTGTCTTAACACTAGGTTCCCTCTGCCTCCCCTACTATGTGCGGGATACAGCGTGAAGCTGACTGATTTATTTAATTTATTTAAAGGTAATATGCGTAGTAAGCATGAAAACGCTACTAATATCTTGAGTGCTCTACTTTATTTTTAGCGTTTCTTACTCACATCCACCACTCTATTTACTCACGAACAGACACCCATGTCTGCCATTGACCTTGTCTCGAGAGATTGTAGCAAAAATATTGCAAAAATCAATTTAGGCAGACATAAGTGTGCTGTATTAACAGGTGGTTCAGATGAAAACGATAGTTGTCAGTTCAAATCCCATCCAAAGGAATGTTTATATATGTATATAAAAAATGACATTTAGGCCTCTCTACCTCTTTATAATTCAAAACATAACACCAACCGCTAGCCCAAATACGTTGAATGCAAAATAGTATTAAAATATCTTCTATTGTAACTTAAAAAATATATTAATTAAAGTGATTCCTTTTTAAATAGCTATCTATATTAAATTTTATGCGTTTGTTTAGCATTAAGATGGAGTGAACGTCCACCCACTTATAGAATATGTTAAGATTAATACATCCCAACGATACGGTGGCTCAGTTTGACAGTAATCGCGTCGTGGGCAGACTGACAGATTTGTAAGGAGGACACGGGGCATCGCCATTTAGTTAATAGATTCACCTTAAAATTTATGTATGATATTGACGCGATATGATGTTAATCTGTATATGTTGTAACCAATGTTGTAACAGGTGTTTTATTGCTCTACCTAATATTTATTCTATATTTATTGAAGTCAATATGTTATGTTGTTTTTGCTCTTTTTTTAGCTCTACACTGTTCTGTATATATCTGTAAAGGCAGAGGGAATCTTGTATTAAGATAATTCATTTCCCATTTTCCAAATTCTATAGGCCATGTGTGTTGAATGGTGGAACTCAACGCCGCGCTTTGCCTCGATACCAGAGCGGAAAAATAGAAATATTAAGCACGTTTCATTTTCTCGAAAGGTCGATTCATCGAGCCCACAATATTTACAATCACACGCTTTTGCCCCTGCGCCACCACTATTCTTGACACACGTTTTAATTATAACTATATTATAAGTATATTATAATTATACAAAACTTTAATTATACATAATTAACAATAACAAAAGAAACACATGTCGAAAATTATATAGGAAAAATACCAAAAATAATTTTCATACCTACAAGGCGTGTCGTGTTGACTGCAAATATCTTTCCTGGTTACTAAGATGGCCACGTCGTGGTGGTGTGGATCGTTGTCGTCGTTGGGGTTCAACTGGTGCTGCCAGCGACAGAAGGATGCCAGTGTATAGTCAGCGTTGGTGGTGACCTCCAGATCGGGCGCCGCCTGTATCTCTTCTACTAGAATAATTTTCACTACCACTACTTTAATGTAGTTTCCTATAGATGGGTCCATGTATAGAGATGATACCTAAAAATGAGAATTAGTTACGAAAAGGCTATGTTCGGAATGTGGAATGATATGACATTGTAAGCTGTTAATATTAAGATGATGATTAACTTCCAAAGTTAGATATTAAAAGAATTCAAAATTGAAAAAAAACGTATAAAAATTTTTACGTAACGGTATTTGAACCCGCGCCTCATGGATACCGTCTAAACACTCTTGGAGACAGGCAAGAGGAGCGGGTTCAAATTTCGCTACGTTCAAATTTTAAATGTTTTCTAAAGAATTATTTATACGAGTAGATTGTTATCTAATTTTGAATCATATTTCCTATGCGCCATATATAGGTAGCACTTGTACCCAGATAATATATTTATTATATCAATTGTTAGAAAATACAAATATAGATAGATGAAGATCGATATCTGATATTTATAAGTGTTTGAGTTATTGATACAAGCACTGGCTTACCATGTTCATAATTGTGAGAAGATAAGTTTCCAAGTTGCCTTGATTGTGGAAATCGGTCATAGACTTATCGGCGACGAGTAACACTTCAACGTGTCGCGGCTTGCTCACGGAGCGCGTCGAGCGCCTCGAGGACTCGTAGTTGCGTCTGTTCGTCTGTTTCCATTGGGATCGATGATTTTTCTGTATATATTTTTTTAATATTATAAAAAATTTAATTAAATTAAATTAGATTCACGCTGTATCCCGCACACAGCATGGTAGGCAGAGGGAACCTAGTGTTAAGACACTCCGTTCCCCACTTTCTGCCGAATTCTGGAGGCATTGCGTGTTGAGTGGCAGAACTCAACGCCGCGCTTAACCTCGACACCAGAGCGAAGAAATGGAAATATAAATTTAAGTAAATATTTCATCTCCTCGAGTGGGGATCGAACCCACAACCAGTCGATTTTGCAGTCACACCTCGTGCCGCTGTGCCACGACCGGTTTAATATTATATATATATTATAATAGAAGCCAGGCCTTGAGGCCAGTTGTGGCACAAGTGTGACTGTAAACGCGGCTGGTTGTGGGTTCGATCTCCAGTCGGGGAAGTGAAATATTTATTTAAATTCATATTTTCATTTCTTTGTTTTTGTGTCGAGGGAATACCTCCTGCGGAAAGGGGGAACAGAATGTCTTAACACTAGATTCCTTCTTACTACCCTAATGTGTACCGGATACACATAATATTATAAATATTATAATGGAATATCTTGAAAAACAACCAAAGGTTTATTTATATATTACCTTTCTATACATAGATTTGTTTTCTTCATCCAAATCTGAATGTTTCTTATAATTTCTGGTCTTCCATTGATATGCGGGTTCTTTTGTTGCGCAGTTCTTAGATCGTTTTCGTCTTCGTCTGTTCCTAATACGTCGTGGTCTCTGCTCATAGTTGGTATGTAACGTTTTATTTTTGTGTAAGTTCTTCTCCAAAGAACTACTACTTTCTAATGATGAACTTTTTGAGGCAGAAATTGAGGCAGACTGTAATCTTCTCTGTTCCATACGTAATTTACTCTTGTTTCGTCTATATGAGACAGGGTCGCGTCTCAAAGCTTCCAACCGCCTATGTCTTCTCTCTATGTATTCACGCCTTTTTTGATCCACAAGCTCTTTTTGAGTTCGTCTTGCATTTCGTTTCAAATCATGTTCTACGTCGTTTCTTTTCTTATAATTGTTATTCATATGGACATGTGAATTAGTTCTACTGTCTACTTCCCTCTTTCGTCTATGGAATGCTTTTAATTTATCGACAGCAGATCTCTTAAATACTACATGTGGTCGCCCACTAGTATTATCGGTGGGTATTTTGTTTGACGGCTCTATCCAATATTCTCCATTTTCCGTTCTTAAAAGTCCTGCCTAAATAAATAAAAAAGTAATTTAATTATATATTCTCGTATAAATTAAAAATTCTGACATATTTACATATTTACAATATAACAAATATACGATTTCATGTAAAACAATAAAATATGAAAAAATAAAAATAAAAAAAAAAATTGTATCTGTTGTGTCTCACAAAACCAAAAATTTCTAAAGCATTATTAAATAGTCAAACGTCTGTTGAATGCCAAACCGGTTTAGAAGGCAGTGGGTCAACAAATCTTGTGTCTATTTGCTGGTAACGTTAGATAAATTGATTGATAAAGAGGCCGACGCAGTTTTGCGCAAAATTTAATAGAAACCATTCTATACGTATTAGATGTGACGATACTTCGTCCCGGATTGGCGTTTGTTTGATTGTTTAACGATTTATCGCGATAAGCTTCGAATAGAAAACAACAAACTGGATCTAGTTTAAAGATTACAATCGAAATTTTCAATTGTATGTATGTTGGTGACTGAGGCCAGTCGTGACGCAGGGGTACAAAATGTGACTGTAAAACCGACTGGTTGTGGGTTCGATCCCCACTCGAGGAGATGAAATGTTTACTTAAATGTATATTTCCATTTCTTCGCTTTGGTGTAGAGGACAAGCGCGGCGTTGAGTTCTGCCACTCAACACGCAATACCTCCAGAACTTGGCAGAAAGTGGGGAACGGAGTGTCTTAATACTAGATTCCCTCTGCCTACCCTGCAGTGTGCGGGATACTGTGTAAAGCTGATGTTGGTATTACAGAATCGCTTATTATAGACAACTGTATTATATCTTTCCTTAAGGAGAACTTTACTTAAAAATTTTCATTAAGTTAAGTAA
>JAATLQ010017717.1:2329-40589 GCA_013421005.1 Heliconius erato x Heliconius himera | reverse complement strand
AAGCCCAATAGTTTATTAGGATTAACAGTCGGAACCTCTTTAAATTATGCAGGGTTCCTAGTAAAGATTTTATTGATTGAAGAATTACTTATAGGTCCCGACTGTTAATCCTAATAAACTATTGGGCTTGTTTATTTTCTTTTTAGTTTGATGCAGTCGGGGTTTTTGTTTTTACAAATATTTTTTTATTTTTCATTTTTTTGTTAGAATTTATTATGGTAATGATAATCATGATATACATTTTTGAAATGCTGAAATTGAGCTCTTGAATTTGATACCCATATTGTGGTATTCGAAACGAAAAAAATTTTTTTCACTAAGTGCAATGGCGTCCCACAGCCGCCATGATTGTTTTTTATTAACGTCACCTATCTAAGAACACTTGGGCTGTTAATACGAATCTAATGATACCTCAAATATGTAAATCCGTTCAGCGGTTCTGGAGATACGAGGTAATAAAGAATATTACATACATACAAGATACGCGCGAAAAACATAACCCTTCCTTAGCAGTCGGGAAAAATAATATATCATATTTGACTAAAATTACTAGAAATCATAAGTTTTTTTTCAACATTCTATGTTTTAATCGAACATAATAATTGAATATTGCGTTAGAACTAAAGTAAATATATAATTGAGTAACCAGTATTTGGACTAGCGTAATCATTTGTAAGCAAAAATGACACGCTGGTACAATCTACCGCTCTCATCTACGCTGTCATTAAGTTGAGCGACCGACCACTCGCCCAGCCTGTATGTCGCCGGCCTTGCGACTGGAAGGCCGCGAAAGTCACACATTGCAAAGCAGCTTGCTTATTCATTATTCATATTTTTATAAGCATCACATGTTAGAGGCCGTCGCGGCGCAGGGGCAAGGGAGTGATTAAAATGTAATGCGACGGTTGTGGGTTCGATTTCCACTCGGGGAAATGGATTATTATTTATTAATATTTTCATTTCTTCGCTCTAGTTATGAGGTAAAATCGTTAATCAATCCGCAATGCCTCGAAAATCCGAGGAGGGAAGAGAATTCGAACGGAGTGTCTTTATAACAGATTATGTCTGCATACCGTAGCGTTTGGCGCTCCTTTCTCTCTGACTACCCCGCTAGGGATAAAGCGTGAAGCTAAGTTAAATTAAGCTATCTCTGCCTACTTTGCTATATGCGGGATACAGCGTGAAGCTGTAAAATATCACATCTTTGCAGTAGATACAAAACGAGTTTATAGACTCCATTTATCTTTTATCAAGATTTCTATATAGAGTTGTTTTATGTGATTTTTATTGAAATGATATTATACTTTTATATAAAAACAGATAATTACTTTATAATCTGAATTTGCATATAGTGTGATATAATAACATTTTTATAGTTTTATTTTATACTAGAATATGAAAAAATCTTACAAATAAACTCCGTGTCAACAAAATCCCGCACGAAACGAAGGCGTTAAAAATTCCGTTCAAAATTTTTATATAAAATAAATACCCATGTATATACATTTAAAAATATGTGACTGGTCATTATAAAATAGTATTGGCTAATAATAGCGTAAATATATAAAGATTTTTAATAAAAAAAACTCTATGTATTTTATAAAAAAAAATATGTTAAAACAGCAATAAAAGACATTTACAACCTAGGGACCGTCGATTTATGAGTAAAATATGAAAGCCTGATGACATTTCACTTTATAGTACTTCTCTGTACTGCGAATTAATGTTTGTATAAGAAGTGAGTGTTGATATTAAACAAAACTACTTAAGAATCGTTGTCGGTCAAGTGGGAGTGAAGTATCACAAGTCCAGTTCTATTATTTCTAAATAAACTATAATTAAATATTATATAACTAAGTGTCAATTGTATGCTATAATATGCTTATGCTAATATGCCAGTTATGCTATCATCGCCCTGTTCGAAAATATGAATTACAGAATGGCGTGGGTGGCGTGATCTTATTGGAAAAACTTTTTTAGCATCACACTGTATACCGCACATAGCAGGGTAGGCAGGGGGTTCCCCCTAGTTTTAAGACACTTCCCACTTCCCGCCAAATTCTGGATTTCTTCGCTCCGGTTTCATGGAAGTATTTTTGTGTTTATAAATCCCAATCCTTGTCCCGGTTCAGTTAAATAATCCCTGCTGCTTCGACTTGTTCCACCAAAAATTTTAAGAAATAGGCGCGGTTTCCGCTATATTAAATTTTTTATAAGTTTTCTAAATAAGTATTTTTCTTTCCTAAGTGTGGCATAATATTTGGAAATACGTTATTATCTTTATGTATAAGTATCAAACAGCGAAATTAATATATAGATATAATTATAAGCAAAATAAATCGAAACCAGGCCTATTTCTTATAGGAATATTGGCTTGTTGTATTATAATTTTGGTCAAATCATTAAATAAAATTTAGAAAAATAAAAAAAAAATTAATGATAGTAATTAACAACTAGTTTGTATTGTGAAGTCTTTATGAAGAGTATATAGTATTATTAATGTTAATAAAAAATTAACAACTTAGAATGAACTAAGCCTACACAGTTTTTTTTTAATATAAATGTATGTACATAATATATTACGTATCTACTTCTATTGAGGTCATTATCATATTCAGGTTATAAAATGACTGTGTTATATATTGTGTTATGTATTCAAAGATTTTGTTTTTAAAAATCTATTGGAGTAGCCAATTTAAATTTGCCAGTTTTTTATTTATAATATTTTTATCAGCAATATTGTTTTGAGGTATAATTATTATTTGTTACTATTATAATGTTATTATAATAATATCATTGAGAATATCTAATCTCTAATCTTTCTCGATGCGAGTAATTGGATGAAACAAGAAATAATCGACGTATTAAGAATCATTAAAATTCTATTCGTGGGTGGATAAATGTTATCTTAAATCACAAAACCATTAGTGAGTAAAATTTTTAAACATTTTTTAATAAAACAAGCATATTAAAATGCAACTTTCCTTTTAGAAGGATCAATAAAATAAAAAAAAAAAATTAAATTAAATCAGCTTCACGCTGTATCCCGCACACAGCAGGGTAGGCAGAGGGAACCTAGTGTTAAGACACTCCGTTCCCGACTTTCTGCCGAATTCTGGAGGCATTGCGTGTTTAGTGGCAGAACTCAACGCCGCGCTTAACCTCGACACCAGAGCGAAGAAATGGAAATATAAATATAAAAAGAGAATACTAAAAATAAATATTTAGTTTTTTTTTATTATAAAAAAGTTTAATAATAAGTATTATAAATAAAGGATTCAATTCTTTATTCATCGTCTAAAACTATACAGTTATAAATAACAGGAAACTGCCACAATTAAGTCTAAAAAAATACCATTTATTTTAGTTTCTTAAGCCTTTGAATATTATTATGAGTTACAACCCACACGATCATAATTTTTGATCATAAAAGCAACAAAAAAATCTTATCATGATTACGTTTAATGCACGACTGAAAGGCAAAAAGTAGAAGACATAGCGTCGGTAAACGATGTGTATATTTTGAGAATGTGCACAGAAAAATAGAAAAGATAGAAAAGGAATTCTCATTATATGGCCAGTTGTGGCGCAGGGGCACAAAGTGTGATTGTAAAGGCTACTGGTTGTGGGTTCGATACCCGATCGAGGAAATTAAATATTTATTTACATTTATATTTTAATTTTTTCACTCTTGCATCGAGGCAAAGCGCGGCGTTGAGTTCCGCCACTCAACGCGCAATGCCTCCAGAACTCGGGTGGAAAGTTGGGAACGGAGTGTCTTAAGGTTCCTTCTGTCTACCCTGCTGTGTGATATACAGCTAATTTTAGAATTCTCATTATATAGAGTGAATATTTACGTAGGTACTGTACTATAACAGTCATCCTAACTTGTTTGCTGATTTTAAAGATACAGCCGTTCCAAATTTAAGACTCATTACTTTATATTAAGTTTAAAATAAATGTAAACTTTTCATTACAAACCTTTTTAAATATGAATGCGGTATTATTGTGATTCAATTAAAAGTAATTTTAACTGAAAATTAAGGCCAAACGAAAAAAGGTTACATTTTTTGAGATTCTTTCATTTTAGGTGTATTTTGGCATATTAAACAAATTTTTGGTCTTTTAAGTGATCACTTAAAACTTAGAGATTTTTCTCTGGATATTTAATATGTAATATGTATAAATACATAATATTATGCATAATGTACTTTGACATATATGTAAAGAAGAAAAAAAAAATACTAAAAATAAATGTCAAATTACATTATGCATAACATTATTAGAGGCCAGTCGTGGCGCAGGGGCACAAAGTGTGACTGTAAAATCGAATGGTTGTGGGTTCGATCCCCACTCGAGGAAGTGAAATATTTATTTACATTTATATTTTCATTTCTTCGCTCTGATGTCGAGCCAAAGCGCGGCGAGAGTTCCGCCACTCAATACGCAATGCCTCCAGAACTCAGCGGAAAGTGGGGAACGGAGTGTCTTGACACTAAGTTCGCTCTGCCTACCCTGCTGTGTGCGGGGATACAGCGTGAAGTTGATTTAATTTTTTAAAATTTTTATAACATTATTATAATCTGATATATACAATGTTGTATATGTCAAATTGAGAGGCAAAGAATTTAAAGGTATTCACTTTGATGAATACTAAATAAGTTAAAATATATTACGGTCACTATATCTACTTCAGGTTCAACACGCTGAAGTTAGCTTGTTATAAAAATAGTTAATGAATAAAGTTAACGATTTTCAACAGTACGCGCATATGTATGTATTTCTTATTTTATTTTCAAAAAGCAATCAACAAGGACCGCACGCACGGAGCACCGGAGTAGGGCCGGTTTAGAAATGTTGGTATTTTTGTAGCAATTGGCATCTTTACAAGATTAATGGCAGGGGTATGCCGATGCTTCGATTACTGAGAAGAACGGCGCCACAATGAAATTAAACTTAGCAGCAAAACAAAGCAATTTATTTTAGACAGTATATTATTTATCGATAGTAATAATAGTAATGTAATGATATATGAAACTGTATTGTTTATTGTGTAAATAATTATATGTATCTATAAATTATATATACAAAAGCAAAATAATTAGTTTTAGTTTACTGCTAAATATGAAAAAAAGATATATTTTAGTCAAAACTACTTACCAATCCATCGCAAGCGGATATAGCAATTTTAGATTTTGGTTGTCCTCTAATGGAGCCGGTGTAATGGCAGGAGGTGGACGCCTCCTGTGGCCGACTCCGCGTGCGCCCGCGCGTGCTGTGCCTCTCCACCACCATCGCCGGAGGGATAAATGTCACTGACGGCCTGTGTAATATAAAAATAATATTTTATTTATGATTTTGAAATATTTAAAAGAAATATTCATAAATAAATCGAACCATTTAAAAATATTGATACTGATATACATAAGAATAAATTACTTAATCGATTACAAAAAAGAAAGAATAATTTGCTGGATTTTCCGATTTGCTGGTTTTTTGGCCATAGTTCACGAATAGCAAAACAATTATCGCAATTAAAAAATGAATATATAACGCAAAAATTAGATATTGAAACACTTAATCACTTCCAATAGCTATATTTCTTACAATATTGTTAATTACTGTTATTGTTATTCACTGTACTGCTCACTCTAACAAAACATTTTGTGATTAAAGAGTTTATTTATTTCTCAAAAGAAATTATTTTCCCGCCCAAATTTGACATATAAGCGCGCGTCATTCTTTTCCCGCCAAGCCCCACCCCGACCGCTGGGCGACAGCGTACGCGAGAGTTGCCGACAAGCCGGGTGGCGCGTAACAAATATATAGATAAGGTATAAAATATATGTAGATAATTTATAAATGAAGAGACCAAGTTTTTATATAATATGTATGAAGAACTCCTTTTTACTCTGTTTATTTATTTATTTATTTTTTATATAAGTATATATTAAAAAAAAAATTCAACGTGTTACACGCAAAAAAAATTTGAATTTCCTAGAGCTAACTTTTGTACGTTTCTAATTATATTTTTACCCTTTTCATTTTTAATTAAACTTTATTGAATGTATAACATAATTTGTTCATACAAATCTTCATATTAACAAAAATATACTAGATTTGTAGAATATATGTCGATACATAATACTTTGAAGGTATGTAATTATTTCCATTTTTGGTTGAATATCAACTTTCACTTATTTAACATAATTTTCATAAACTTATGTAATTGAGAAAACTTATCGGATAAAATGAAGTTATGAAGAAATAATTATATGGTGTCAAAATAACTGAGCGAAATTATTTCAATTAGCTGAACTATTAAATAAAAACTGCTGAATATTTAAGACTTTAAGTCTACACCATCTAAAAGTTATTATTAGTGAGGCCAGTCGTGCCGCGGGGGCACAATGAGTGACTGTAAACGCGACTGGTTGTGGGTTCGATCCCCACTCGAGAAAATGAAATATTTATTTATTTAAATTTCGTCAATGTCTTCGCTCAGATGTGCCATAAAATTCGGCGGAAAGTCGGCACGCGAGTATCTTAACACTAGGTTCCCTCTGTGCAGGATACAGCGTGAAGTGGATGTTTATGTAAAAGATATTCTTGAACAATATAAGAAAATATGACCGATATGGTGATTACCGTAAAAAGTAACGTTCGAGTCGAACGTGGTCAAGATTTATCGTGTGGTTTTAGATATCAGATAGAGTAGTGGCAATGTAATGAAAACGAAAACCAACACAAAATTTTACAGTAAAACGTTACAATAAAATTGCACAATTAATGAACTTTGCTCAATTTGACTGGAACATAATTAAAACTATTAACGTTTGTTTTACGAAGAAATTTATGTGTATAAAGTTAATAGTTACTGTATTAGAATGCAAATTGCATGTTTTAGTTTTAGTCTTGTACTATTTGTGGAATACAACCTTGGGGAAGGAAGGTGAGCTGTCGATCGGTAAGCAAACGAGCTGAGTGGCGACTCACAACATACAGATAAGGCTCATTACGGCAATTAGTAGAAGCAAATATGGTCGCCCCAAATACATGTCTGCGACAGCTGCCACGGTGCCGGTGGTCACGAGACATCCGCGTATACCACCACCACCAGCGCTACTAATTGTGCCAGATATGTGATCCGACAAAGAAATCTATTTATTTTTGATTTTTTTTATTATTTTTTTTATGTGTTAGTTCCTTGTTACAGAGACAGTGCGACGATGATGTTTATGGCAGGCGTCCAGATAAACCGCGTTCTACAATTGTATTCTGAGAACACGGGATGGCTTTGTTGTGGTTTGGAAAAAAAAAGCTTTGTTTTTGATGCACAAAATGAATTTTCTAGCTTTGGTGTACCTAGTACATTTTTTCTTTTATTTGATATCATTTCGTAGCATTTTTATAGATTTAAAGATATATCTTGTGCTTGTCAGGAAAGATTCAGACGAAAATGAAAACAATTTGAAGTACGAAAGGGGACATTAACAGTTAATTAGTGAATCGGTTTAATTCGTAGCGTCTTCTGTCTGATGTCAGATATCGACGAATTCTCGTGTATTTTTGGTTTCCTCTGATCTTAAAATGAAAAATGTATATAAATTAAATTAAATCAGATTCACGCTTTATCCCACACACAGCAGGGTACGCAGAGGGAACCTAGTGTTAAGATCCGTTCCCCACTTTCTGCCAAATTCTGGAGGCATTGCGTGTTTAGTGGCAGAACTCAACCCGCGCTTTGCCTTGACACCAGAGAAAAATGTATAATATATATGTATAATCAATCGTTCCGCAACGGAAACATAATTATTTATAGTTATTGCTCGTTGAAATAAATAATATCGTAATAATAGTCCAACACATACCTCTAAAGAATTTAAAATAATTATATTTCATATATTTTTTGAATGTTAAAGTAATGTTGAGTTGAGTACGCCATAATAGAGAGAAATAAATCTCTTAAGCGCTGCGGTTACGACACCCTGCTGAGTGAATCCTTTATTTTATTAGTCTTTTACGAGGCTTTTGCACTTAGACCTTGTCATACATTTAAATTGAAATTAAAAATTCTCACAACCATATTTTATTTGAAATTACACGTATGTTGTCGTAAAAATATATCAATTGACAATACAATTTTTATTGTATAAAAATTAAATAATAGTAGTAGGTTTTTGCATAAGTCATTTTGCAAAAGTCACTCCAATTAATTTTTTTTGTAACTGCTTACTATTAGACAAACCAGGTAAATGTCTATGAAATTATAAATATAAAAAAAAGTTTCACTGAGTTCGAAAGCATGTGACTTTTTATTTTGAATAAAATTATTGGACCTTGATTTTAACTATCAAACTGTTATTAAAATATAGTTGCAGTTAAGAAATTGCTTAGTAATATTTAAAAAGAATATATAAAATTAATTTAATTTGTTTACTAGTACACAATTAAATTAAAAAAAATATAGAATTGTTGAATTTAATATACCGACAAAAATATTATTAAATTCAGATCTTTTTTATGCACTAAAGCTCATAATTTTAAAATATTTTTAAATTATCTCGCATGGCAACACTCGGCTCTCACTAAATAGCCAGTTTGCTGGCGCGCAGATTCCGATCAATGTAGCCAATGCGTAAATTTATTATCGATGGCGTCAATTTATCCCCCATTAGCTTACAACGATTAATGCATTTCAGAATTCTCGCTTTGAAATTCTTAACCGCATTCCTTATAAAGATCGACCTGACAAAAAATCAATTTAATATTAATGGTTTCACGCCTCCCTCTCATTCCAACTTCCAAGTATCCACAGTTTATGCGTGACATTTAATATTTGCGTTTATTATTTCTTTTCTGCTATTAAAATCATAAATCTTTATACCAAAATAGAATTCTTATGAAAAAAAATAAATGGTTATCCTCATAGTATGTAATGCTAAAGTAGCTTTTTGATTGGCTCACGCTGCATCCTGCATACAGCAGGGTAGGCAGCATCAACTGTTTAAGAGTCAAGATAGTCCGTTCCCAATGTTCGTCGATTCTGGATGTATTGCGTGTTGAGTAGCAGAACTCAACGACGCGCTTTGCCTCGACACCAGAGGGAAGAATCGAACCCACGACCTATCGCGTTTACAGTCACACGCTTGCCCCTGCGCCACGACTGGCCTTGTGTGTGTGTACAAAGAATTAAGGGCTTAACAAAAGACTCAAATTAATAAACAATTTAGATGCATTACAATAAAGAATTATGTATGGTGAATACATAAAGTAAGATTATATTATAATAAGGAAGTACTCTTTTAAATTGATGTAAAATTGCATTCAATACACGAAATATCGTAATGGTCCGTTGCACAATTTGTGATACTCATCCATTGTTTTTCCATAATTGTAGTATAAATATGTATGAATTGACAATCTTCGAACAATATGCGAGGCTGTTCATATTAAAGATGGAGTTTTTGTTTCGTTGTCATTAAGATGCATGCGATGCATTTGGGTTTTCTCTTCTTATATAGGTATTGTTTACTATACGAGGTTACAGATTACATATAGGTATTTGTATGTAAGTTAATTACAGAATATAAATATGGCGTTTTAATTGATGTTGTAAAATACGGCTTAGGCCAAGGTAGGCTTTAGAAGCCATGGAGTATATTTTTAAAATTTCTAATATAAATGCAGTACTTAATGGTTGGTCCCCTCTTGTTTAGTAACACAGTGTAAAAGTTTATATTATTAAACTTATGCATTGTATATCTTAAGATTACTAAAAAATATTGTTATCAAAAATTTATAATATTCAATTGAGTTCTCTTGTATGTGCTTTAAATTTAATACGTTGATGTGAAAAATTATTTAGCGCTTTATAAGTAATGGTTTTTTAAGAAGAAAGTAAGATTTTTTTTAATATCTAGTTGAAAACTTCCTATGGACCTATCCATAGGAAGTTTTCAACTAGAAATCTTCACGTAATCTTGATATAAATGATCTTGATAGACGGCCAGATGGACAACAAAGTATCCTATAAGGGATCATTTCCCCTTTTGATGTACGGGATAAAGAACTCCCCAATAAATAAGGAAACGCCACGCGATTTTGACATAAAATCAAAAATATTTACAAAAATGTTTATATTTTTTTCAGCTTCACGCTGCATCCCGCACACAGCAGGATAGGGAGAGCACAACCAGTCGATTTTGCAGTACACTTTGAGCCTCTGCGCCACGACTGGCCTCTATTTTTATGTGTGTGTGATATTCTTAAAGTGATATCCTTTAAGTAATATTCTTAAAGAGGTTAAAAAAATGTACACATTATTTTACTATTCCTCAATTTATCGTCATTGCCTCCAACAATTCATATAGGTATATTACACACTTTCACTTACACTATCAATGGTAGGCCAGTTTTTCATATAAAAGTGAGTCCGAAGACCTCAATTAAAACTGTGTTATGATATAGAAAGTGCGTAATCGCCACATTTTTGTGCGAAATGCGTAAAAAACTGCACAAGCAGCTTCCCAGTAGCGTTGCGTGTCGGTCCCACGAATGAGTGATAGCTGTCTTTCCCAGAAATTATTGCATGAAAATGCGACTTCCGCGGTACGTACTTTGATCCTCACTGCATTGCAGTCACTCAATGATTTAGTCTTAAGTCTTAATATAAACTCTGCCTCGACTCTTATCTGAACAACTCTTTTAATGAAGCAATTTTTGTGGTAAGTGATACTCTCTAATTATAAACGAGATGATATCTTGTTGATGTTCCATATAGATATACTCGTAATCGTATTGTATATATGTTTATTTAATTATATATTTCTGTTTATGTATATTATTATGTAAAAAACATGATAAAAACCAGGCGTTGAGTTCCGACACTCAACGCGCAATAAAGTGGGGCATGGAGTATTTTAACACTAGATTCCCTCTGCCTACTCTGCAGTATGCAGGATACAGCATGAAGTTGATTTAATTTTAATCATGTAAATCTTAGTTAGAACACTTAAGAAATCTCTAACTAATTATATCAATTTTTTAAAATAAATTCGTGAATAGAATTAATTATAAGATTTTTGGGAACATTTTCATATATTTACAAATGATGTTATCAGTATTTTGAATAAATTATGTACCTAACAACGGTATAAGGTGAATAACAACCATCAGGATCGACTTTATCTCCATATCATTATTTTATGTAAACGAGACACAACAGATTATTTAGCTACTAACAGCAAAATGTTTTCTTTGTTAACAGAAAACACGTTAAAACAACCAAGTCAACTGAAATCGAGAAAAAAAAGAATTGAATAAATATATTCACGCTTATGATTGTTTAGAGCGAATATCTTAAAAAAATAATCTCTCACACTTGACTTCTTTTTGTTTTAAAATAAAAAAAATAGAATTTTATATTATCTGTGTGTTACATATATGTATATAGAGATGCACTGAATAAATCCATTAACATAAATAAAAAAAAACTTTTCAAGAACATGACAGGCATGGAAAGGTCGTACCGGCGATACACCGAGTTGATATCAATGAAGTGAATACAGTATTTTATGTTAGGTTTCCTTATATTGGAAAACTCTCGTGACCCAACAAGGGACAGAATGGATAGAAAATAAATAAGCACCACATATAAGGGCAAGAAATCAAAGGAATGATGTGTTTATGTTTTCAATGTAACACTTAAACTTGAAATCGAGGTTGTGGCATATATATATTTTTTGTTATATGATTTATATAGGATTTGTTTTATATAATTTTGCTATATATGACTTCTATATGAGTTTATATATAAAAAATGCACTAAAAAAAACAAAATACGGTAGAATAAATTAGTTTTTATACGGTAAACGAATTAAATATTCAATTTTAATGAATAGCAAATGAGTTTACATCGGTCGTATTAATTGAGAAGGCGCTCAATATCATCATTTCTACGAAACGTATTGAACCGTCTGTCTCTTGCTTTATTAATTTTAGTTAGGACCGCTATTCTTATCTAAAGTAAGATAGTGGCGATTTTATCTTTTCATTTATTGCATTATTTGCAACAAGAATGCTGTTCGAGACTGGATTTGGAATTCGTTATATCTAACTCCCGATAACAAGCCTAAGTAATTGTGGGGAAATTTTGTTATACGTTATCAAATAAATATTTTACACTTTAATAGGAACTAGGCCGTCGTGGCGCAATGGTACAAGGGTGTGACTGTAACGCGACGGTTGTAGGTTCGATCCCCAATCGAGGGAATGGATTGTTATTTATTAATATTTATTTTTTTCCGCTCTGACAGAGTTCCGCCACACAACGCGGTATGCCTCGAAAAATTTGGTGGAAATTGAGGAGTATCTTAACACTAGGTTCCCTCTGCCTACCCAGCTGTGTGCGAGATACAACCTGATTTATTTAATTTTTATTTCACACTTTAATAGGAACTAACAATTTGTATAACGAAAAACACTGGTTAAAATAGTCTTTTAAAATGTTTATTATAATTTATTGTAATTGCTGTTGCAATAACACATAATTTTAGCAAAAGCCAGAGTTCGGTAGTTATGTTGGGTAAAAATGTTCAACTAATAATATATTGCTCCCAAAAAAAAACTAAATGTTTGGAAAAATAGAAAATTATCGTCAAACGCTTATTATATCGAGTGTAACAAGTACTCGTATCACGTATATTAGGCTCACAGCCAACATCTTGTACTAAACTAATATATACTTGGATCCAGAATAAATAAGATGGATGTGGTTTAGGTTTAACATTCGTTTTGTTTTTATTTTACTCAGTTTATTGTGGTGGAATAAATCAAATGTTTCTAGAAGCTTGGAAAAATAAAGCAATATGTACATTACAATTTTATTATAAGTAGTATATATATAGATGTTATTGTACTAACATTTTTTTCAAATTGAAACAAGCAGTAGGATCGGTGTGTCTTGGGAGATATATAAGAAATAATATAATTGAGCGCTTTTATTAATTTAATAGAACCCAAAACAATGATTTTTAAATTTTTTATCTGTTTCTCTGTGCGTTTGTCCACGCTAATCTCAGAAACGGTTTAATCGATTTAAATACAGTTTTCACAATTGGATTCTGGTCTGGATTCTGGTATTGGCTTCACTTAAGGTTTAGCGTTTGTTTTAATGCTAGAAAATAAGTGCTTTGTTGAGTTAGCTTTAAATGTCTTTAAAATTATTATGTTATTAGATCACGAAAGTAATTAACATGAGAAAATAAGTGATTGTAATTTAAAAGGGGACGAAGCCACGCGGGTGGGGGGAGTGGGGGGGGGGGCTCTCGTTAAATAGTTTATATAGTTTTATAATAAGCGGCTACATTAAATATAAAGATAACGTTGATTTTATCAATTGTTTGTCTAATTTGAAATGTTTATAAAAAAGTTTATGTTGAGCAATCTAATTGGGGTTACATCATTATTTACATGTCACTTACTATGTGTGTAAATAACCTTTGCCATATCTATAAATATAACTTAGAGTAGAAAAAATGCTAAAAAAATACTATTTTAGCAATTATTAATAATTAAATTGTAACTATCGATGCCAATAGCACAGGAGCACAAGTGTGTGACTGCGAATGCGACAGGTTGTGGGTTCATTCCTCGAGAAAATGAAATGTTTAGCATTTCCATTTTTTCGGTCTGGTGTCGAGGCAAAGCGCGGCGTTGAGTTCGGCCACGAAACACGGAATGCTTCCAAAATTGGAAAAGTATGCGGGATACAGCGTGAAATAAAAAAAAGGTTGTAACTATAATTTTACAAGTTGAAACAATGATGACATAAGTTATAAAAATTGTAGATTTAAATTTATGAAAATTATACATAAAATTAAATATATTTGCTTCTCAACTTGTCAAGATGTAAGAAGATTTATATGTATTCCTTAGAAGTCGCCTGTTCAATGTTTAGTGCGATGGTCGTCTCAAGGTCAGAGTGTACAGATTTTATTTGTTGACTGATGACTGGTTTCTTTGTACTTGAATGGTTTCAGTTAAATCGCTGTGATAGGAAAAGATATATGTAAACTTTTTCTATCACAGCGTTACCTAGATAGAGTCCAAGAAAAAAATTATCTTATTATATGAAATATAGTAAATAACTGGAACTAGAGGACTAGAGACTAGAGCTGGACTGAGGCCAGTCGTATCCCGGTGGCACAAAGTGTGACTGTAAACGAGGCTGGTTGTGGGTTCGATCCCCACTCGGAACGAAAAAATACTTCATGTATTTATTTAAATTTATATTTCCATTTCTGTGTTCTACCGACGAAGCCACAATCAGACACATTAATTGGAATTTAATGAACGACTGCTTTGTCTAATTAGAAAAAACATCCATATTTCAAATTTCAAATAAAAAACTAACCTAACTAAACTAACTAACCTAACGTCAGACTTGAACCCACGACTACCTTTTTATTACAATTCTTTACCAATGCGCTATAATATCGCTGATCGTGCACGTCCATACATATTTATCAACATATCGTCACTAGATAATTAACGTGAAGCTATCATTCAAGTGTAAATTTGACTATTTTGTAAGTCTTATTTACGTCCGGTTTAACGTCTAAAGCTAGGAAGTGATTTAAGAGATCACTTATTGAAACAAATTGGTATCTATTTATTAGCTAGCATCCGGCAGGTCAGTCTTACTATTAAATAAAAATATCCTTGAATTGTAGATAAAAAAATACTGTACTTAATCTCTAATTTATAATTTGCTTGAAGATATATCTATAAAATTAAACCTATTTTTTTTAAGTTTAGAATTTCTACATTATTTGTAGGTAACAAATAATATAAAATAATTAATTTCAGAAAAAATATTAGCAAAGTCGTATTGATAGCGAAGATAAGTTCAAATATTCGCGAAGGTCTAATCTTGATAGTTATATTTTTTTCAGATTCACGCTATATCCCGTACACAGTAGGCAGAGGGAACCTAGTGTTAAGCCACTCCATTTCCCACTTTCCGCCAATTTCTGGAGGCACTGCGTGTTGAGTGTGTGAGTGAGTGTCTCCTCGAGTGGGGAATTTATATAATTAATTATAATAGGATATTATAATGATACATTGTACTCGTAAAGCGAGCGTTCCCCGCTGCCTCTGTCGCCAACTGTGAACTATACAACTCAAACCGCACTCTTTTGATATATGTTATTATAGTTATTTAAATATTTAAAATGATTAAGAAACCAGTCGTGGGGCAGGGGCACAAAGTGTGACTGTAAAATCGCCTGGTTGTAGGTTCGATCCCCACTCGAGGAAATGAAATAGTTATTTACATTTATATTTTCATGTCTTAGCTCTGGTTTCGAGGCAAAGCGCGGCGTTGAGTTCCGCCACTCAACACGCAATGCCTCCAGAACTCGGCGGAAAGTGAGGAATGGAGTGTCTTAACACTAGGTTCCCTCTGCCTACCTAGTAAAGCTGATTTAATTTAATTTCATTTTATGATATTCATCATCAAATACTGCTGGGTAATATCTGAGGGCACCTACGTTTATTTGTGAGATAGCGTGCGTACGTCACTTCGATATCATTACAGTCACTGCTCTTTTCAGTTTTACTGTGAATACGAATTTAGGGCTTATCGATGCAAGAGAATATGCTGAGTGGTATGATTGGACGTAATATATTGATTGATGTACGTGACACGTCAATAGCGTGATTTGTATATTTATTATTCATTTATATTTTCTTGAAATATCTTTTTCTTTTTCATAAATAAATTACTTCATACCCCACAAACTTATTTTTTTTTTCTTAAGTGTGGAATAACACTTTAAAAAATTTAAAAATACAACTTTCTTTCTTTGCATTGCATACTCACATAAAATTTATATTTTTATTTAGCTTCAAGCTTTATCCCGCACATAGGAGGGAAGGCGTAGTGTACCTGGGATACTGAGTATTTAATGCCAAGCCTAACTCAAGCCAGCGCATTATCTCTTTACCAGAGCGAGTAAATGAACACATTAAATATTCCTCAAATCGAACCCACAACCTGTGTTCACGGTCGCAAGCTCGCGCCCCTACGCCACGATTGCCTTCCAAGTCTAATTCTGTTAATGAAATAATCTTTTAAAGCTCACCTCAGGTCCAGCCTCAGATTTCGTCCGTCAATAGTGAGGTTGTAGTGTACTGTGTGGGGTTGTTCGTGCTCCGTCGCGTATAGATCGCGACGAGCGCGCGCATGCCCGTGCGCGTGCGCATGTTCAACCGCATGCGAGATCAGCTCGCCCTCCCGCGTCACCTTTACCGGCGTCGAGATTTGCACTTGCGACGTGTCCAGGTGCTGGTGCGAATAGATACCTGTTCAAAAAATATTTTTTTAAATAAATAATGTTATTGATAATTATGTATTTTTTATGTATGAGGCCAGTCGTGGCGCTGCGGCACGAGGTGTGACTGTAAAACCGACTGGTTGTGGGTTTGATCCCCACTCGAGGAGATGAAATATTTACTTAAATTTATATTTCCATTTCTTCTTCTTCATCTATTTTTTCAAAGTAGGTAGAGGGAGCGTTAAGTGTTAAGACACTACGTTACTCACTTTCCGCCGAATTTGAATCGCTTGAATTCTGGAGGCATTGCGTGTTGATATGCGGAACTCAACGTCGCGCTTTATATTAACATCAAAGTGAGTAAATGAAATATTAAATATTTCATTAAACATTTACTTTATAGTTTTCATTTTAAAAAAAATAAAACTATAAAATAAATGAAATTACATACTCAGATAAAGTTTATATTTTTATTTAGCTTTATCCCGCACATAGGAGGGGAGGCATAGTGTACCTGAGATATTGAGCATTTAGAGCTGGAACTCAAGCCAACGCATTATCTCTTTACGAGTAAATGAACATATTAAATATTCCTCGAATGGGAAACGAACCCACTAACTGCTTACAGTCACACGCTTCTGGATTTGCGCCACGACTGGCTTCTTAATAATACATATATTAATTATTATTTTATCATATAAGAAAACCTTTTTCTCTGATTTAATGTTTTGGAATCGTAACTTTTGTACAACATAATATGTGTATATTAATTTTTTTTTGCATACGTAATATGTGTTAATTACTATATTATTATTAATTAATAATATGAATCGTAAGCAAAAAAACAATATTATGTCCATTTTCATGGAGAATCGATGTCGCCAGTACTTTTTAGTCGACTATGCTTTCCTAGTAAAACGGAAATTATCAAAATATAACATCATTGACCTGTGCAAATAATCACTTGCGTCTACTTTTGGCGCGTGTGTGTCACTGATGATGCAAGTTATCGCACCACATTGGTAATACGATGCCTCTAGGCGATTTCGTTCTTTTTTTTCGATTTGACTATTGTTGATATTATATTATAAGTAAAATAAAATCAGCTTCACGCTGTTATTCTCATATCAGGGTAGGCAGAGGGAACCTGGTGCTAAGATACTCCGTTAGCCACTTTTCAACGATTTTTTCAAGGCGTTGTGCATTGAGTGGTGGAACTCAACGCCAGACGTTTGCCTTGGGGCTTTTTGGTATTTCGATTTCCTCGAGTGGGGATCTGAGTTAGATCCCACGGCTACGATACAGTGACACCTTTGTGCCCCTGCGCCACGACGGTCTTAATATTAATCAACCATGTTAGTTTATCAATTTTTCGTAGAAATTTTTCTCGCAGTTTATATTCGTAGTTTATTTTAGATTTAGTATACGTTGATATTTCTACTTGGAACATAAAAAGAGCACTTGAATAGAATAAACACACTTATAGTTTCGTTTGATCTATGAAAAGATGTAAAATTATAAATGAATATAGTGGTACATACATCTCTACACTTTTTTATTTGTACATACAACATATTTTGATGTCCAACTGTCATACATGACAGTTGGACATCAAAGGCCAGTTAGGCCAGTCATGGCGCAGGGACAGAAAGTGGGCCTGTAAATCGACTGGTTGTGGGTTCGATCCCCTCTCGAGGATATGAAATATTTATTTACATTTATATTTTCTTTTCTTCGCTCTGGTGTCGAGGGGAAAGCGCGGCGTTGAGTTCCGCCACTCAACACGCAATGCTTCCAGAAATTGGCGAAAAGTGGGGAACGGAGTGTCTCAACACTAGGGTCGGTCTGTCTACCCTGCTGTGTGCGGGATGCAGCGTGTAGATGAAAAAAAAACTGTCATATATCTTTTCGTGACGTATTCTTTAAAATGTACATGTCTGTACATTTTAAGCGATTGATAATGTATGAAATAATTTATATACTTAGTAATAGCAGTTTTTTTGCAATTCTGAATGGTATGATATATAGATAGTAAAGGCATATATGCGCTAGGTTTAAAAAAAACTTAGATATTATTTATATTTTGGAAACGAAATATATGTATATGTAAAATTATAAATTATAAAAATAATGTATTATGAAAAGAACTATATTTAAAGGTATAGTTTCTTAGTAGAAAATGTAAATGAAATCATGAAAAAACCATCATCTCAAATCTATACTAAAATGTGTTAGACCATTCAGACTTAAACACATTTATGACTATTTTTATAGATTTAATCTATAAAAATAGTCATAAATGTGTGTTAGGAAATTTTTATTACTTTTTAATTTGTCTCCGTCCGAAAATGCAAAAAAATAAATTAAAACATTTAAAATAACCGTAAAAAAATGTCTTAAATTGGATTTAAAATAAAATTAATTTTGATGCATTACCATTTACATATAATTTATTATGCTAATCAAAAATCTGAATTAATCGGATTTTGATGTTAACTATGCATCTTATAAATAAAAAAAAATTACAAAATGTACTTTTTTTTCTAACAAATATATAATATTTATCCTGCACATAGCAGCGTAGTCAGAGGTAAAACTCCGCTTTCCGTTGTTATAGTAATTTTTTGTCAATCTTGTCAGTCTAAGAAATAGTGCTTTCAAGATATTTTGGTCTCGAGACAGAGAGAAGAGATCCCTCTTTGAAATAAGTTATTTATCCGTTGTACACATTTTTCTGTTATTTTATATTTCCTGTATATTTTTTTTGTGGTAAATGAAAAAACGAAAAAAAAATCTCAACTGGGTTTCGAACATACAACCATCACGTTTGCATTCAAACACTGTCCTGCTGCCGATTAATATTAGCGTCTTTTATATAAAAAAAACATAAAAGACACAAATATAAGAGTAGAAAATATTCATGAGTTGTAAATATATTAATAATTTAATGCATTTAACGACGAACCTAGATCTAGCTGGCGATCGTATGAGCAATTTCCTAAGAACTAGGAACGCTATTTCAGCACCGCGTAGGTAATGCCGGACACTCGACACTCGCTCGTCGATGAGGCCACACAAGATACTTTTGCAAATCACATTTTTCCCATTTCACATAACATTAATATTATTCACTCTGTATCACACAGCGAGGTTAACCTAGTGTTAAGACACTCCGTTCCCCTCTTCCTGCCGAATTTTCAAGGCATTACATATTGGTTGGCAGTAACAGAGCGAAGAAATGAAAATTTTAATTAATAATAACAATAAACAATAAATAATACATAAATAATAATTCATTTCCCTGAACGGAAACCGATCCCACAAACGTCGCGTTACAATCAACTGTGCCACTGCGCCACGACGGCCTCTAAATGTTCTTTATAATTATTCGAATGTTACTGTTAATTTAAATACTCTTTTTAATAGAGTTCAAAGCATTAATGGCTGTAATGTTTATATTTTTGTCCTTATTATCTTACCTTGCCAAGAATTTGCCTTTGGTAAAAATTTATAACGTTATTTTGTTTTGTTTTAGCAAAATTAAAATGTTTGGCTCCACTCATTGTTCAGATAAAAATAAAAGAGAACAAAAAAGGTTATCAATTAGTCATTACACACATTTTAGTCTGTACATGTAATAAAAACTTATTATATGAGCACGTTAAGATAATATATTAGATAAAAGAATATGTTGGAAGAACAAAATGTAATGTTTTTACAGGTTCCCGCTGTATCCCACATATGGGTGAGTAGGCAGAGGGAACCTTGTTTTAACACACTCCGTTCTCTTCTTCTTCCGTTCTACTTTCCGCAGAATTTTCGATATATTGCGTGTTGACTAACGGAACTTAACGCTGCGCTTTTGCCTTGGTATTAAGACGAAGAATTGAAAATATCAATAAATCCAAAGTGGGAATCGAACACGCAACCATCGCGTTACAGCCACACATCTACCTAATCAAAACGTAAAAAGCCTCAACTAAATAATTCAAAACGCGATACAGTGGGATTTTCTAATGTAATAGGTGTCGATTAAACTGGTTAAATGTTTCTATGGTAGTAGCGTGGGTTGAGACGAACTTACAAGCTTGTTCTTTGACTATGGGGCCTGGCACCCAATTATCGTACCCGCCCCCCAGTGGACGACATGCTCGAGTTGACGCACCGGAACGCCGACCTCATCGCTATGCGTGGGTGGACGTTTATAAAGAAAATATAGACTATATTATAGACTTTTAAATTTCTTTGTACGATATTTTTGTTCTGTGGGTGCTGTATCTGTTACTATTGTTGATATTTTTTTTTTGCTTCTTGTGTAAGGAATATGTTATGATTTATTTTTAAGTTTAAAATGTTGTGTGGAAGTTATAAATATAGCGTTTGAATTTAAAAGAAAAAAATATTTGAAGAAAAACGTATTAAGATATAATTTATCATTATTATATCTTAATACGTTTTTCTTCAAATATTTTGAATTGAATAGATGAATAATATAAAAAATATACATACATATATTTTTTTTATTTAAAAATAATATATTAAAAAGGAAATAGTACGTTCTAGTTAGTGATAAAACGAGTTACATCATCCTCAGTAGTAGTTAATCGGAGTAAGTAAACTAACGTTATTATGTATGCAGTGACAAGAACAAATTATTTTAATTTAAGGTTTTTTCACTAACAAGAAAAGACACGTCTCTATTTATTTTGTAACTAAAAATAACGTGTAAATATAGATTATATCTTTCAAATATAATATGAATATGTATGAATACCGATTAGATAAATTTAGGAAGACGCAACTTAAAATAATATTAAAAATTATATAACCAACGTTTATTATTTAGACAAAATAAGTTATCTCTACATATTAAGATGAAATTTAATTGAATTCGAAATAAATTAATATAAAGTATTATAATAGAAACACGCAATGCCTTCAGAATTCAGTGGAAAGTGGGGAACGGAGTGTCTTAACACTATGTTCCTTCTGCCTACCCTGCTGTGTTTAGGATACATCTTGAAGTTAAATTAATAAGATGATCTATAGGTATATATTTTATCATTTATCTCAGCACGACAAGTGACAGCCTTACGTCACGCGTCGCGTCACTGACCAAGATTCGCACCTTTTCTCCAAACGAGATAAGATTCGCTCTTCAAATATTGATAGAGACCGATAAGAGACACAGATCGTTATACTTTACACTTTCCACTGATAAATTTTGGCTATTATCAAGCACTTTTGCGATAAAAATATAAATTATACTTGTATTTGCTTAACCTTCATAGATTATAGTATCGAAAAAACTAATAAATGGGTAGCTCTAACAAAGATGCTAATTTGTAACCGTTTCGCAATTGGGGCAAGATTATTAATTATAACGTTAGTAAAGTTCAACGACCAAGCCAAGACAAGCGTATTATAGGCTTGTATAATAGTTTGTTTTCAAAATTAAGCCAACGATTGCTGGTTTATAGTGCTGTTTCATTGCACTCATGCTTCATTTGTGTATGTTTAGGGTTTGACCTGCATTCGCTATCCATACACTATTTTTGACACGTTATTGGGTTCGAGAATAACTAGACGCGTTGCTGTATTTCATTACACAATAATCTTATTTCCATTTTGTGCTGAATTCATGGAGGCATTGCGTGTCGAGTGGCAGAACTCAACGCCGCGCTTTGCCTCAACACCAGAGCGAAGAAATGGAAATATAAATTTAAGTAAATATTTCATTTCCTCGAGTGGAACCGAACCCACAACCCGTCTCGTTTACAGTCATCAATTATCACATTTTAGGCACACATCACTACTTTGATATCATTAGAGATTATATCGATGTTAATTTTATAAGAGAGACATGTCTGCTGTATTATAAAATAACATTAAAATATTTTATATATATAAAAAAAGGTTATATAAAAATATATAATTATTAATTTGAGACACGCGTTTTGTTCGTAATATGAAACTGTAGTAATACGATATACAAATCTGTAAAGATTTGCGCGGTCTCTCACATCCGACGACCTTCATATTATTACTACGTGTGAGTTCCCATGTGCATACACTTTACGTAAATAATAATTAAACTTTATATATCTTTTGATAGAGGCCAGTCGTGGCATTTTGCCTAAAAATATTACTGTAACAAGATGGTTGTGGGTTCGATCCTCACTCGAGGGAATAAATTATCATCTATTAATATTTTAATAAATTGGCTCTGACTGACACCAAGGTGTAAAAAAAAGCTCAGCGGTAAGTTCCACCAATTAACACGCAATGCCTCCAAAAATTTGGCGGGAAGCGATCAACGGAGTGTCACAATACTAGGTTCTCGCTTCTTTACTGTGTGCTGTATCCCGTATGAAGCTGAATTTATTTTAATTTTAATTTATACATATATTTTTTATATAATTATAATAAATGTATAAATTATAATAAATGTTTATTTGCCATGTTTCCTTTGTAAATATAACAGTTAACACGGAGCAGTCCTAAATCTACCGACAATACAGATAATCTCTCAAAGGCAATCTCAGGCTGTCCCTTAACTCGAATCCAATTATCAGCATTTCAAATTCGCGACAACCGCAAAACAACTCACACGATTAGGTTTACCAGTTTAAAAATTTAATCTCGGGATTTTCTTTTTTCCCGTCTGTCATTTTAAATTGCTTACGTGACATTTGAAAGATAGTTTTTGTTAAATAAAATAATTTATAAAACTCTCGTATATAAGAAATATAAAAATGTTATAGCTACATAATTGAATTTGTCAGCTTGTCTTATTAAAATTAGATACATCTTATATTTTCAAAGTTTGAAATTCAACTACTAGTTTTTTTTTACTAAGTTTACTACTAATATTTATTTAGTAACAATTTAAATTTTCCACAGAATAAAAATAAATATAAAAATGATGATTACTTATATAGTTAAAAAAAAAATAGTCATAAATAATAAATATTACATACCGGTGTGCATAAAGTTTCTAATGCTATCCTGGACGTTTTGCTCTTCGGTATTGGTCAGCTCCCCTCTAGGTACCACTTGAAGGTATTTAGCGCTGCATCGAGCCATCACCATTTGGAACAACAGCAGTTTAAATATGGAACACCGCACATCCATTTTTCTGAGTAGTCGGCAGCCACTAGCACGCATGTTTTGTACCAATGCTGCCTCAATTCTTTGTAAATATCTACGGATTTGGCATGCTACTGACTGGCTGTTCTTGTAATCACTAATTCGGATCTCTTATAAACACTGTTTTAATAATGATTTGTGCTTATAATTGGATATTGATATTATGGGCCTCTGATATTGACGCAATTTCATTATAATGGACCTGCAAAGAAGATATAAAAACATTAATAATATCTTGAAACAATATTCAATCTGATATGAGTCGTCTAAAAATATCAAAAGTTCAAGAGCATCAGATTATATCTGTAGTTAAAATTCAATCACTGTAATAATAAAAAAAAATAAAACAATGAATGTTACCTATACACTTAATTTGCATAGTTGATAGCATGATTTTTCTAATAAATATAACACAATAAATAATAAACAAGCACTATTATATATTTTTTAAACTAAAATTGTTCTTTAATACTATAGAATATTGTTTTTATTTTTTTATTAAATATTTTTTTCACTTATCGCGTTCACTATTTAAGATTTTATTCTTAATTATAACTTCACATATATTATAAATGTAATTATCACAGAGCTCCAAGCCCCAAATACTACGTGACGAGAGTACTACGATTCACCCGACCGCTGAGTCAAGGTGCTATCTCTAAAGTGGTACCATATGTTATATAATTTTGTCGTTATTAGGTAGATAATTTTATCTCTCACTTCATCCACTGATGTAAGTACATATACATATGTATAGCATAATCTGTTGAATGTAAAATGACAACTCTATACTTATATAAATTAAAAAAAAAAAAGAAAAGAAATTAAAAACTTATTTCGTGAAAGACAAAATAATGATAATCATTATTCTGTACAATATAAAAACAACATGATGATAAAAATAAAAGGTCACCGAAGAACGTGAATTAAAATGACATTAATTATATTATCATTAAAAAAAAAATTCGGTAGCTTTTTTTTTATTTCTATAGATGGTAAAGATTTCGATAGTTGACCACCAAAATTGGATTGATTGACAGATGAGTATGTTTTGTCATAAACAAACGGTTTACAGAAGTCGTAATTTATGGGTATAAGGTCAGAATTTTTTGCGCGATGCCGTATTATGGTTATTTCGAAACCTTCAAATCGAATTGCAAAACTTACAGCATCATCATTGGTCTCCATGTAGAGAAAGAAAAAATTATAACTACAGCAAATATATTTTTGGGTTTTAGTAAAAGAATAAGTGCATTCTATTCTAGGAAATTAGTTTATTGGAAGGGTCTCAAGGTAGAGTCCACGTGCCGGCGATAAGACAGGCGCCAGGCAACATGGCTCCTTATAATACAACTTGTTTTGTTTATTTTTCTAAGGAACGCACGTACGACGCCACGACGGCTTTTAAATTTAAAATTTGTGATTATAGAAGAGTTTGGAAGTATAGTTGTTAACCTTTAAGAAGTAAAATTTTATATTGGTCATGTCTACCAATACGCAATGATCAATACTAAATGTAAGTTCTCATATTATATGTATTTTTAAGGTTATGAAAAAAATATGATGAGTGACGGAACTCAACGCCGCGTTTTTGCCTCGACACCAGAGCGGAGAAATAAAAAAAAATGTAAATAAATATTTCATTTCCTCGACTGGCGATCAAACCCACAACCAGTCGCGTTTGCACTCACACTTTGTGCCACTGCGCCACGACTGGCCTCATCTAATATTCACACTAAAATAAAAATTTAAATGAAGTTGTTACTTAGGAAACAAAGAATAAATATCAATTGGTCTATATTTGTTTCTCAACACACTTGTGCAAATCCATACTTCGATAAGACAATTCGATGTATATGGTTACAATTGAGTATCTTCATGACATTCATCTTACATAATAGAATACTATAAACTATAAAACATAGAAAAAAACAAGAATAACGGTGACTTTTACAATTTCTTCAATTTTATGTAATAATTTTAATTAAAGAAATATAATAATAATATAATATTATTATTATATTTTTTTAATTTTATACAAGGACCACACTAAAATTAAAATCTTAAAATATGCATACGTTTATTATAATACCCATAAAAGATTTTTAAAGAACAAAAGAAAAATAAAAAAATAGCAAATATTAAAAGTGCATTTTACTTATGTTTAATAGATTTACAATATAAACATTTTTCAAATTAAATTATATTTTAATTTTCGTCACTTTTAACAGTTTTTTCCTTAAGCAGTACTCCAGTTTCACGTAGTAGTTTCGTTGTTATCAGAAAAAAAAGATATCATTGTATATACAACACTAATCTCGCCGATGACCCGATTTGCGTCTAGACTAAAAATGACGTATGTCCTAGACTCAAACTCTTTCCAGCAGTAATTAAACAATAGATAAGAGAGATTTAGAGTAAGTGAGCGATCATTGAGGCCACAAGGTTGAAATCTTTATACTTTATAAAGTATTTTTTATAATTTATAAGTAAATTTACTAGAAGGCCAGTCGTAGCGCAGCGGCACGAAGTGTGACTGTAAAGCCGACTGGTTGTGGGTTCGATCCCCACCGCCACTCAACACGCAATGCCTCCAGAATTCGGCAGAAAGTGGGGAACGGAGTGTCGGAGCACTAGGTTCCCTTTGCCTACTCTGCTGTGTGCGGGATACAGCGTAAAACTGATTTATAAGTAAATTTGTAAGTTGGAAGTTGTAATTTTAAAAATATCAATATCTATTTGTAGCATTAAATTACAGTAATCAATAAGAATTATGCCACAATTATTTAAAAACACAAAACTAAACCTAACTATATATTTTTTTAATTCCCGTTAAATTGGATTAGTCGAAAAAAGATCTATACTTATATTGTCTTCTATGATTTAACATTTTAGTTTTTATATTTAATATTAAATGTAATCTCAAAGTGTATTTAAATATTATTTTCGTTAAGTCAAATCAAAATCAAGCAATGTAAAGTTTTTCAAAATAATAAAATGAAAATTCTTATAGTGTTCAACACAATAAAAAAACACAATGTTATTTTTGTATAATTTTACGCAGTATTTGTGTCTTCGTTACATCAAGATAAGATTATATTATTTTATATGTAACTTTATAGTTATTATATTTTAACTGCAGATATTATGATTACATTTATGAATTATTCAAATACGTTTATCATGTCGGTATTAATCATGAGTTTTTAATTTATATCTATTTATATACATTAAACAATACGGCATAGAGGTAGAAAATAATTATTATAAACTTAAAATGTAAAAGTAAACTTTAAATATTTAAAAATACAGAAATAGACATTATCGTTATTATAATATAAAACGCCATCGTGGCCCAGTGGCACAAGGGTCTGAAACGCGACGGCCACTCGATGGAATGAATTATTATTTCTTAATATTTTCATTTCTTCGCTCTGGCACCAAAGCAGAAGCCCGGCGTTGAGATCCACCACTCAACACGCAATGCCTCGAAAAATTCGGCGGAAAGTGGGGAACGAAGTATCTCATCACTATGTTCCCTTTTGCCTACCCTGCTGTGTGCAGCGTAAAGCTGATTTTATTTATAATATAAAACACAGCTAACTAAGCTTAGATTTTTTTTAAAACCGACAAATATAATGGAAGACAGTTCAAATAATTTATTTTACGCGACAGAAAATCTTGCAGTGAAAGTTTTTTTTATAGTACTCTTCGTATCGTTTTTTTTTAAATATATTTTTACTTAATTGTAGAAAGAATAATAAGTCAATAAATGTTTATAGAGGCTTGGCGCCATTGGATATTGTATAGACATCCGGCGCGTCAGGTCTCAGAGTCCCACGATCATCGACGGATTTGGAGTCAACTTATACGCATATGGTGAACGCTACTTTTTCTTAATTCCTGTCATCCTATCTCGAGAATGTGGATGCACATTAAGTTTCTATATTGCTATAACAATTATAGAATAAAAAATCATTTAAATCAACTAAAATAAGTTTTTTTTTAAATAAAATAAAAATAAGTAAACAAGTTTATATTTTTTTTATACTGCAATTTTTTTTATTGTTTTAACTGCAGGTATAAACATTTTATGTGCTACTGCGTGCAATTAATGCGATAGTTAAAAGTTAAAACGCTTTCTCTAAACTGATGTTTACCTTAGTAAAATATTTACTCCTATTTTATGTTTATGCTTTTCCATATTTTTTATTTTTAAATCGATGAATTTTGCTTTAAGTATATAATTATTTATAATAATCGAATGTAAAGATTCGAATTTGAAAACAGGTTAACATTGGAGAAATACTTCAGATTTTGAATCAATATTATAACGCTAAAAGAAGTAGTGTGGGCTATTTACATTAAGGAACTTAAGATTGTTTAGAAAAAGTGATTAAAAAATGGCTATTCTCAATCATATATCAAAGTGAATCTATAATAACATGACAAAAGAGAATAGAGAGAAGAGAGAGTAAATTAATACATTATTCGTTAAATAAATCGCCAGTAATAAGCTGTATTTAACGAGACGTCGTTACATTGTTTGTATACAACGGGGTTTACGTCGGTGAAATCGTAAAATCACAAGCTATAGTTAGAACAAGGCCTTAGGGGCATCCGTCATCGTCTCGCGCCCGCGGCTTTGTCTCCAGCCGTTACGAGACTGGTAGCGCCGGTTGGGTCCCGCCTGACTCCATTACTTCCCTTTGTTTAACGCTCTCTATAGAAATAGAACTAGCTGTATTGTTCCTTTCATTGTAAACGGCGGACGGTAACTGCTTACACTGTTAAAAGCACCCATATTTACATTTTAAATTTGTAATGTTAATACTCTCCATGTTACACCACTAAAATATATTTAACATGTAACACCTGAATAACGTATACTAAATGCGTTCTAATTATTTTTTTGATTAATAAAATATAAAGCTGTATTAATATTTAATTAGAACTGTATAAATACATACAGGTTATAGATATATGTAGCCTACTTTCATTTTATAATTATTCAGATTAGTATAATTAAAAAATGTAAGTAAAACACCATATCTTGATATAAATAATTACATTAATTTAATTAATAATATATTCAAAAACAAATGAAGTTGTAACACGAGTCGGAAGCCGAGGAACTACCAGTATATTATATAGTAACCGGTTTTCTTTTATTACTAGACATTGCCAAATATGTCTGCAGCTATCTTGTAAGTCATTTATTTTTATAATTAAAATAGAATAATAAATTATAAATATTATTAATTTTGTATAGATGTATCAATAGATCGAAGGTAGTCCCTACAAAATCGCACAGTAGTGGAGTGCCACGATTCCAGAGTAATGATATTTGAGTTTATAATGTACTGTGTGGTTGGAAAATCAGCGACAGGTATCAGGTGGAAAAAGAAAAGGTGTTCCCCAGAACACACCACATTATAAATGCAGTAGAGTTTAGGTATAGAGGTAGGTTGTAAGCAATTAAAAATTCCAGCTGATACTGAGGAGTACCAGCCAATAGACGAAAACAGTACTTCATATCCTTGGCTAAGCTTTCCAGATATCCCGGCACTCAGTCTAAAAGTTAAGGCCCAATAAGATACTGGACACGGCTTTAAGAAGAGTGATAAAAATATGTTACGACATTTATGCGACAGTCTCAGTTAGGTATATCTAAAAAAAATATAAAAATTTATACCATAACAGTAATAAAAGCATACGGAAATATAATAAATATCCATAAACGTACATAGGTTTGTATAGTTAATAACCATTTATTATTAATCAATTTTAAATGCTACTTGAATTTTTTTTTAAAAGTTTTTTTTATTTATACATTTTTTTCAGTTATACGTACAATCACTGAACTTCTGTACAAATAAAACATTTTATTATCTTTCTCGCAAATTGTGTGATATGTGAAAAACGAAATGCCATTTTGTTACTACTAATATTTGACTAGCAATTAATCTTTTAATATAAAAATTTGTAGAAAATGTTGACCCTTCCTTGATTTTTTCAAAGTCCTGAATCTTTTCGGAGCAACTTGAGTTCTAGCATGCAAAGTTAGTTATTGACCATATAATAAATGTGATTTGGATTTCCCGCCAATTTATTTATTTAAAAATGTTTAGGCTTCGTTCATAATTTAATTTATGCATAAAATGGTTCCGTCTATGATCATTCTTGGCATATAAACTATGCATTAAATTAAAAAATACAATAGGTATTACGATTTTTTACAGGTTTTCGTATGATGTTACGGATAATTTAAGTTGATTAATATTCTTATCAAGAAAACTGGTATTTCGATATCATCCGTCTCTCCAATGAGAACCTTGACTACGCTGTTTTAGTTAGAATACAGAATAAAAATAATTTAATATTTCGTCGGATGTTTGATATTATTTTATATTCATATTACATAAGCAGAAACAAATAAACATATTTATATATTGTTTTGATAGCACATAGATTTAGCTATTGACTCCCAAACAAAAATCAATAAAACAAATATAAAGCGGCCTACACACGTAGTTATTTATATTACATACATCTATTCTTATAAATAATAAATAAATCCTACACAAACGAAATGCCTTTGTATGCATGAGCAGCATTGGCATGCGATCTTAAATCGCTATTCCGCGAAATCAATGGTCGCCGGTGGAAACTGCTTAGGAGGTGTCATCAAAATAATACTAGCACGACTTGGGTTTCATTGATCCTTGTGTATATCATAATAAATGTAGATATATATTATACACGTGAGCACTTTTTGTTTGGAAGGCAGAAACCATTCGGGTATTTAAAATTTATTATAGTAAAGTTTAATAGTAAAATATCGAAAATATTTTACTATTAAACTTTTCAGATTTTAATGCAGTTTTTACTTTTTAACGAAGTTTGGTAGAGTCGTTAAATTTGAGTAAAAATTGTGTCTACTCACACACAATTTAGAGTCACATTGAAAATATTAGCGAAATAAATATGTAAAAACATGTAAAAACCGTAATTAAGTATTAATCTATGATTTCGTGTTCGTTTGCCGGTCTAAACCACAAGAAATATTTCATTTTTAAAAACCTTTTTTAACCCGCTTAAACATTAATCCGCTTAAAAAGCTTCGTTTAAGATATATTTTATCTATAATTTTTCATGATCATTTTTATATTGTCGAAGTGAAGCATTTCAAACCATGCGAGTGTTAAAAATCTTTCTTATCTGTCAAAAAAATCTGAAAGATAAATATAAATACTTACAAGTATTTGTATCTCATTACTTTTAAAAAAAAAATCATTTATTTAGACGTCATCGTGGCGCAGGGGGACAAGCGCGTATCTATGTCCGACAGTTGTGTGTTTGATTCCTATTCAGGGGAATTAATTATTTTTTATTGATATTTTCATTCCGTTCTATATGCGGGAAACAGCGTGAAGCTAATTTAAAATTAAGGAAAATTTTGTTAATATTGAAATAAATATTTTTTAATAGAATTTAAAATTCACACGTAAAACGCATTCGTTGCATATTAGTAAACAATCAATAGGTGTTAACTAAAGCATAATGCATGTAAGCAAGGTGTCACATTAAAATGCCATTAACCTTAAACGTAAACACAGATTTACATGTAGTAAAAATAAATATCGGCGAGCACTTCGGAAATTATTTACTACCGTTAAGTGGTTGAGGCCGTTGTGTCATTAATTTTAATTTAAAAAAATATATGTCTGTATTTAATATTTGATTTACTATCGCACTAAATCAAAATTGTAAATACGTTTCTAAAAATGTGTGTAAAACTTGTTTTTTAAATTAAATATTGTGTATGTAAGTAGTCAATAGTTTTAGATATTTAAGGCGATTGATACAATAAAAATTAATGTAATGATTATATTTTATTTTTGCAAGGCCATTCGTGGCGCAGGGGCACAAATGATAATTTATTTTAAATTTATATTTTCATTTCTTCGTTCTGGTGTCGAAGTAAAGAACGGGGCTGTTCCGCCACTCAACACACCATGCCACCAGAATTCGGTGGAAAGTGAGGAACGGAGTGTCTTAACACTAGGTTCCCCCTGTCTACACTGCTGCGTGCGGGATACAGCGTGAAGCTGATTTATTTATTTTTGTTACAATTATAATTAACATACGATTTTTATAAAGAAATTTTACGCATTATTCAAAACCGGTTAATTTGTGAGTATTTAAGCTAACATGCCAAGGTCGATGACGGAACATAATCATTTACGAGATTACCCGCCGTGTCACGTGACGTAACAAAGCCAAGAGGATAGCATGGATTTAAGATGTCAACTTTATAGATAAAATCACACAGCATATGATATTCAATTATATAATAAACAAAATAATTCGAAAAGTTAATCTTTCGGAAGTCAGTATCTATATTTACATTGATAGATATATTGACATAGACATTGACAGATATAGACTATGTTTTTTTTTAAAATTCAAATGTCAAATAAAAATCATTAATTCAAAAAAAGATAACATGTAGGTAACCTTTTTTCTGGTTTTTATGATGTATGTATGTATGAATTACAAAAAATATTAGTTTTAATTCACGTTCTTCATTCTATCTTCTACGTTAAGTTTTACAATAAAATTCAACCACAACACACAAAACACAAACCATTTTTGAAGAGATTCATCTTGAGTTTCTTATCTGTATATATAAATAGACTGTAAATTTGACTGTATCAATAACGAAATGGTTTTATTTATCGTAAAAGATGTTGGATAACCTATATAAATGAAACTCATAAAAATATATTACATAGTACGTAGGATGCATAAGATTCATAAAATAATGTATATTAAATTTCTAGGATAAACATAGAAACGAAATACTCCTATAGATATCTATGCTGAACACTGTCAATGGGAGAGCTTGAAAGGGCGTGGGCGGGCGGTATTATTTACTATTGATTTATCGCGAAGTAATCAAAGAGACTCGATAAACTAAGGCTAATGAGAAATTTTATTAAAATTTATTTGTTGTCAGAACGATACTTATACTAGTAATCTATATAAATAAGTATGTATATTTTAATGTATGTAATTAGTAAAAGCTTGGAACATTTTTTTTCACGCTGTATCCCGCATGTGGTGGTAGTCATCGAGAGATTACTGGTAAGGCTCCGCTACCACTTTCCGCCGAATTCATGAGGTTTTGAGTGTTGAGTGGCGGATCTCAACGCTGCGCTTTGTGTCGACACCAGAGCGAAGAAATGAAAATATTAAACATTCCATTTCCTCGGATACGAATCAAACCCAGAACCTGTCGCATTTACAGTCACACGCTTATGACTGCGCTATAACTGTTCTCAAGCAAATTTGAAACATTTCTTAACAAAATTCTGTACAAAATATCGAGTATATTGAGTATAGCCTAGTTAATAATCCAAAAATGCCCGGAATATCGCAACTATGATGACATTTTCATTTCTCTGAGAAGTAATTGGCTATAAGTATCACTAATATACGAGTATGTATGTATGTATGTATGTAAGTACGTATCTTGGGAAATTATTAACGATTTTGCGCACCTCTTCTGACGTGATCGGGCGTGAGTTGCTCAATAAACTTGACCAAATTGATAAACTTTACGACACGCTCGAGCAGCGCGAGCTGTGGAGTGCGTCTGCGTTTATGTAATAAAGTTACTAAAGTCTAGGGAAGTAATCAACTTAAACTATCACCTTTAACATTATTAGCGCTTGAGTTACTGTAGAGACAGAATTTTATATACACATAAAACTATACTATATAGTTATATAATATGTATACATGCCATCCCATGTGAGGTCAGTCGTGGCGAAGAAGCACAAGTGTGTGATAGTAAACAAGATCCCCACTCGAGAAAATGAAATATTTATTTAAATTCATATTTTCATTTCTTCGCACTGGTGTAGGGGCAAAGCGCGGCGTTGAGTTCCGCCACTCAACACGCAATGCCCATAGAATTCGGCGGAAAATGAGAAACGGAATGCCGAGTGTCTAAACACTAGTTTCTGTCTGCCTACCGTGCTGTTTGCGGGATACAGCGTGAAGCTATTTTATTTTATTTTTTATATATTTATATTTTATTTTTATAAACACAAAGATAACGAATAATAAATCTTTTGTATTGTATACTACATTTTGTATTGTATATGTTATCTTTGGTAAAATTTTGTATACAGATTCTCTTGAGCCTTGAAATTGTGTATTCTATTAAGAATAAGATTAATTGTGCTGTCGATTTGTATATTATTATAATTTTTTAAATAGCATAATATATAGATATCGGTAAATCTAAATGACAGCGACAGTCTAAATAATCATTTTTTATTTAATAAATAAAAAGCTAAAAATGAAGACAGTAACGAATTACATTTGGTTATTTATAAAAATGGCTGCCTAGATCGTTATAGTTAGTAAAATGAAATCACAGCGCTTTGGTAACGGCGCAGTGCCGGTGTAGCAAGCAGTGAGACTGCATATTTATGTATTATTTATAGTATCATTTCGTATTCTCATAGTCTAAACATAAATTAACATAGCAACATAGTAAAAATCGGCCAGTCGTGGCGCAGGGGCACAAAGTGTGACTGTAAAACCGACTGGTTGTGGGTTCGATCCCCACTCGGTGAGATGAAATATTTACTTAAATTTATATTTCCATTTCTTCGTTCTGATGGCAAAGCGTGGCGTTGAGATCCGCCACTCAACACACAATGCATCCAGAATTCGGCAGAAAGTGGGGAACGGAGTGTCTTAACACTGAGTTCTCTCTGCTTACCCTGCTGTGTGTGGGATACAGTGTGAAGCTGATTTATTTATTTTTAACATAGTAAAATATAACGTCTGTCTTAGTAAAATTTCTTCATAAAATTTAGATCATTCGCAAGATTTAGATCATATATTTGATTTTTAATAATATTTTTAACTATTTTAAGTTATTTATCATTTTATTTAATAAATCATATTAAAATAATTCAAAAGATTGCTTTTAAAGATGTTTTAAAGATCCAAAATATAATACTATATGTTAATATATCATCTCATAATTTTAATAATCACAAACAAATTCAAAATCAAATAAACATAATATAAAAATACAATTTTAAAACAATTTTAGAAAAACAATAAATATTATATTACAAACGTACATACAGCGAGTGATGCGCGCGTCTGTCTATATCTATATATATTAGGAAGTTAAAATTTGTGCTATTTTTATATAGCTTCCATTGCGCTCGGCTGTGAGCAAGTTCACGGAGAGTCGACTCCGACCAAGTTTTATTGAACCGCGATATTTGGGGCATCGTGTCAGACGGATGAGTCGCCACGGTACATACTATTTGAATATCAATAGTAAACCAATTTACTTTAGTTCTGAAATTAAATAGTTAAACTTGTTTCATAGTACTTTTGTTACAGTGTTAACTGTTTTTATGTTTGAACGCTGTCTTGTACCTTCGTCGTATATAGAAATTATTGGGTACAAATTTTATATAAATATCTATAGATATAATATTAAAGAAGTTTACTTAGTAGAGGCCAGTGGTGGCGCAGGGGCACAAATTGTGACTGTAAAACCTACTGGTTTTGGGTTCAATCCCCACTCGAGGAGATGATATATTTACTTAAATTAATATTTCCATTTCTTCGCTCTGGTGTCGAGGCAAAGCGCGGCGTTGAGTTCTACCACTTAGCACGCAATGCATCCAGAATTCGGCAGAAAGTGGGGAACTGAGTGTTTTAACACTAGGTTTCCTCTGCCTACCCTGCTGTGTGCGGGTTGTAGCATGAAACTGATTTTTATTGATTTAAGTTTACTTAGGGTATATATGTTTATGCTCAACCAGACGCAAAAAGAAAATAAAGAAAAAGTTTTATGCCAAAAACATACAACATAAATAATATCAATGAAAAAAGATCCATCCACATCCACATCCGTAGCTCTGGAGCGTGGTTTTAAAACTAATAAGTAGGCCAGTTATAAAATCTACTGTATCGAACATGATCCCATAAATTTGGTTGTAAATATTTTAGACCAAATATTTATAAATGTTTCGTGAAATTATGTAGAAATATTGGGGCTAGTGGCTCAGCCAATGGGTTAGATTTAAAGTTTACTGTTGGTATGGACGAAAAACATTCACAGCAATCTATTTAAATTAAAAAAAAAATGTTAACAATATGACGTATTTTTATTTTTTTAATATACAATTTAATATTATTAAATAAAATTTTAAATTTAATTTACGAAATATATACATTTCGACGTCGCCGTGGCGCTCTCATAAAGTCTCTATAAGATTGCTAGTTGTTGCCTTGAAAATTATGGTTGCAAATCCCACTTAGAAGAATATTTGTAGATTTTAAAAAAAGTATCAATTAAAAATAATAATATAGAGGCCAGTCGTGGTGCAGGGGTACAAGTGTGTGACAGTAAAAGCGACTGGTTGTGGGTTCGAGCCCCACTTGAGGAAATGAAATATAATGTCGACGCAAAGCGCTATCCAGTCCCACCACTTAACTCAGCACTTAACTAAGCAGACTCAGCGGAAAATGGGAACGGAGTGTCTTAACACTAGATTCCCTCTGCCTACCCTGCTGTGTGCGCAATACAATACGTTTTCGCTCTGGTGTCGAGGCAAAGCGGTCACGCCACTTAACGCACATTACCTCCAGAATTCGGAAGAAAAAAGGGACGGAGTGTCTTAACACTAGATTCCCTCTGCCTACCCCTATGCGTAATACAACGTAAAGCTGAACAAAAATCTATTAAAAAAAAATCGAAAACTATTACTTGATTGCTTAGCTATCTATTAAAAGTGTATACAACATCAAAACGAGCATACCTTACAAACGGTCACTCATATAATAAATACAACAATTGTTACGGCAACAATAAAATATTTATGTAGACAAAACGAAGGCTACGGAGCCAAGTTCACGAGCGCACGTTCATCGACCGCTCTTATCATTATTATTCAAGTATTCAAAGTGATACAAAGGGATCATTACCGATCCGCCTTCTGCTATCCGATTATTTTGCGCCAAGTCCAACTCCTTCTATAATAGATAATAGAAGATGTTCATTATATTTTGTGGTGCTATTGTGGTAATTTATTTTTATTCGGGATTTCTTTGAGTGTCTAAATGATGTTTAAATTATTAAAAAAAATATTTAAAAAAATAATCAGTGATGTGATTTGAATAATATATTAATTAGATTGGTATACCATAGTTTAGAGATATTATATTTTTTTTTTAAAATAAGTATTTTTTTTTTAAATAAATAAGTAATAATAATAAGTAATAATCTAAACAACAATTTGTAATAATTAAATTTTCTTTAAATTTTTGCGCCGTTGAGTTTTGCTACTCAACACGCAATGCCTCCCGAATTCGGCAGAAAGTGGGGAACGGAGTGTCGTGACACTAGGTTCCATCTACCTACCCTGCAGTTTTATTTATTTACTTTAAACTTTACTTTTTTTTGTTATAAAAAAATGGATAGACTCTAACCACTTAAGCAATTGCAATATAGCTAAAAATATATATTTTACTATCTATAGTATTAATATTGTATAACAGTTTTATTCAAAATCTAAAGTTACATTCGATGCTGTGAATAGAGAAATTTTAGCAGCAATATAATAGCGTAGGTTCTCTTTTTATTTAAGCCTTTGTTACGTTTGGCCTCGACGTTATTTAAATTTAAACGAAAGTGAAAACGCTGCGGTGATTCCACACGTAGAATGTTTTAATTTTTATCCAGATAGTTTAAAATATTTTATTTACAATATTTTTTAAAATTTTATAAGCAATTTTTTATTTTTTTTCTTAATAAATTATATGAAAACGTTCTAATATATAATAGCAAGGTGATTCTGTCGATATTGTGGTATGACCTTCGCGGGGGCCGCGGATCCTCGATTGCGGAGTTCACGGCGAGGGCTAGTTTTATTACTATAGTCCATTTAACCCATTTCGTTGACGTAATCCAGCTGCTTTTATCGTTCGTTGCCGCGGTACGAAACAGACGCCTGTGATTGAAATATGACCGCATTTAAATAACTGTACCTATACATACATACATACATATGTATATATCATTAATAAACTCATGTGTCATTGATTAAATCAATCTATATACTTAGATTTATATTTTTATATTTTTTTTAAGTTTCTTGTTCTTCTCTTCTTGTTTTGGCCTAAGATCCCATCGTTTAAAACTGTAGGGATTAGATTTTCTAATGAAACTTATATTTAAGAATGATACATGATAGTAGAATAGATAACACTAGGGTTGCCCAAAATAATCCTGCCGCAATCACCTTTAATTAATGTTTTTCGTAACTCATTTTTGGAGAAAATTGCACTCATATGTTTTTTATGTGAATCGCACATCATTTGAAAGAAAATCGCATAAGGAATTAGAAAAACAATGGTTGCCAGCTCTCAGTCTGCCGCAAGTCCAGGGTTGCCTGGTTTAAAGAGGTCAATTAATATTAATATTTGCACTTATGTGTTTTTTTAATGAATTATATATCAAATTAAAGCTTATTTTTTTCTCATCACTAAAACACATGGTTGCCTGCAAAATAACTGCCGCAAGCAAAGGTTGCCATCATTTGAAATATTCTATTCCGATTCCGTTTGACTTAGAATAGACGATGAAATACGCGGTTTGCCTTATGTTTTAAAGTAAAATATTATAAAATAGAAGGTCAATCTTAAAATTATTATTTATTCTA
>JAATLQ010017716.1:0-18851 GCA_013421005.1 Heliconius erato x Heliconius himera | reverse complement strand
AAGCCAAAGCTACTTTTTTGTTTTTTTAAAGTCTATTAATAATATTAAAGTTATTTAACATTAGTACTAGTACAATCGCAATATTAAACTAGGTATATTATTTTTTTCAGTTAACATGGTACTGATATTTGATCTCCATCGTTTCTAATGTTAAGTTTATTGATAAAATTACTTAAAAGCTTTTTAATTTCATTGAATTCGATGATAGTTCAAAACTGCCCCATATATGTTCAAAGCTATCCCGCAAGGGGGGCAGCTTTGAACATTTGACTACTGCTACTAAAGTTGATATTGCACCTTTACCTTATATATTTTTCTACATACGATGCTACGATTGTGTGGCACAATAGTTGGACTAAGCCTTGTGAAATAGTAAAGAAGTTAAAAACTGTAGAATTTTTAGATATGACACAAAGTTTAAAAATCGTTCGAATGTGCCCCCCTCTCCCCTACTTGTACCGAAACAACGCGAACGTCAACTTTAGTTATTGTTAATCTCAGATTGACCCACAAATGTTTTATTCATAACGTTTTATGCAAACAAATTGGAAACTATGTAAGCTTTAACTTTACGTATGCGGATTTAAATACTGACATACTAGCTTTTGTTGTTATAATGTACATATTATTATGTTCTCGGTTCTCTTGAGTGGAACTTATAACTTTATAAAACTTAATTTAACTTAATTTCACGCTATCCCTAGCGGCTACCCCGCTCCCCCCGCTCATAGAAAAAGGAACGCCAAACGCTACGGTCTCTATATACCTCTTTCGTCTCGTCCACTGTCATCAATCTCTTTATAAATACTCTCCGTGGCGTCTTCATAGTTCTTACGTGACCTTCTTCCAGTAACTTCAATAAGGTGATTTAAAACGTTATAAAGAAATAGTACATATAGCACTTTGTTTTTGAACATTTTAATAAAGTATTAAATAATAAATAAATAAATAGAAAATTATTTCGCTTAGATACTTCAAATATTTCACAAACTTTCAAACGATGCAGTAACCAAAGCGGAACGAGCCCTACCAATATTTATGTAGTATTAAAACAGAGTTTACGTTTTAAGTAAATTTCTAACGTTTAAATATTTTAATATAAGTTTTTATAGCGACGTTTAATAACTGTAAAAGTAAGAGCTCTTAACTGGAAATGGACTGTCATATAGAGAGAAGCAAGGGGGATAAGTGGTCTATGAAAGTTATTGAGTGGTATCCTAGAAGTGGGGAAAAACGAAGAGGAAGGCAAATCAGAAGATGGGAAGATGACTTACCAAATGGATGGAGACGGTTAGCAAAGTGCCGCGATAAATGGCAAGAAATGGAGGAGGCCTATGTCACAAGACAACCTGACCTGGTTGCATATAATGTGCAATGTATATAATAAGCAAATAAGTTATATAGGTTTAGTAATATAATAAAATAAAATATATAAAATTTTCTGTATTTAGATAGAAAAAAACTTGGGTCAGAGAATAAAGGTTATTTTTTTATTTTTATTTAATAACTGTATAAATAAAATTATTTGTTTTTTACAGTGGAATCCTGCAATAGAACTTATTATCGAATTACAAAGCAATTTGACTACTACTATACTTACTAACTATATTGTACTAATTTTAATAATTAGTTGAACCGTTTCTAGTTTTTATATTTACGTTTATTCTCTATAAAAATTGTGGTTACCTAACATAATATAATAACTTAGTTACTCACATTATATTTCTAAAATACTGCAATATTTAAGATAGACACAGAGCGGAGAGTACTGTCACTGCAACATCTCTCTTTTTGGGTAAGAAAATATGTAAAGATTACTTTACATCTACTCTCTACTTACATTTTAATATTAGAAAGGTGGGATGTAATATAGAATAAAATATAACAATCGACTGTATGTTAATTCATAAATCATTTCAGTATGAGCGGCTATTTTGAGCTTCTGTAAGCAACAATGTTTGTAGTTCATAATTACAAGTTTTGTAGACGAACATGTATAGTTTATATTGTAGTAGCGTACTTGTAATGTTTTTATCTTATTTTAACATAATATTAATAAGTGCCTATCCAACTTAATACAATATTAGCAATTATGTATCGTGGCGCGGTGAGACAGCGTTTGTAAATGTGAAAGTTGTAGGTTCGATCCTCACTAGGGGGAATGATTATATTTATATAATTTTATTTTTGCTCCAGGAGACTTAGCGCGCGTTTTCACCACTTATCACGCAAGATTTTGAAAATTGGGGGGAAGAGGAAAATAGGTAACGAATTGTCGTTTACTTTGACCCGATTTCCTCTGCTTCCCTGCTATGCAGGATAAAGCACGTGCTGTTGCTTTTTATTAGTTATATTGTCCAAGATGGCGTTTCGTTTTGTTTTTCATAACATGAAAGTTTCTTATTTGTTTTACTGCATTTCTATTGAATTTCCACAAGTCGTCTTTTATCTATATGTATATATTTATTCAACATGTATGCTACAATCTTAAGTTATAAAAATATCTAATCGTTTTATGGTAACTATATATATACTTAAGTTTGTACAAATTGTGCCAATTATATTTGAAATTGTGGCTTTTTCACACTAGATGATCGCATTTATATAAGCATTGACTTCCCGCAAGTGACAGCGCTGAGGATGCATAAACGTCACTTGCATAGTGCAAGAGAACGCGTCTGACGGTGATATGAAATTTATTTAAAATATTATTTATTTCAGTATACTCATGGTTATTGAAAAATTATAATAATATTTTCATTTTCAACAAAGTTTCGTCCGTTCTAAGTTCCGCTTTATGTAGATAATAATTGTTAAAATGATCGGTTGGTGCATCTGCATTTTTCACGCTAAAAAGATGTGATACAATGGTTTTTATTTTAAAACTAATTGAAAATAGTTTTTTGTAAAGGTTTTGAAATTACTTATATATTTATAAAGTTTTATTTATAAGTTCTATTCATAGTTCTACTCATACATAGTTCGTTATTTATCAGTTTTTTAAAGGTGGTTTATTCACAGGTGGATAAAGAAAATATACGCTTAATTAATTTTAATATATATTTTCTCAATAGAAATGATTGAAACTGTCTTATTAAATACACGAGTACCTACTATAACCATTGTGGTAGCTCTTGTTTCGGTAATATTTCAAAAGTTCTTATTTCACAACAATAAACTGTCACACAAATATTTATATGCAAGTAAAATAAAAGAATGAAAAGGCAATTGTCCCTTTTCTGCGTACTTTCATTTGTTGACTCCCTGATCCCATGTCAAGAAGCTGGCGGACACGCCGCTATGAAGGAGGGGGAACTTGTCATGTCACACAATTCCAAATATTACCACAAATTATGAACGAAACACATTATCTGTATATTAAATGTATGTAGCCCATACATTAAATTTGAATGCTAAGCAACTATACCTCACAAAAGGGTTCATTTGAAAGCTTTTATAAATGTAATAGTAAACTAGTATGGAAAAGTGCAATTTAATGAAATGGAAACGAAATTTACTTAGATTATTATGGAGTTAGTAAGTTATGGTGATATAGGTCGCTTTAGTTTAGTCGACAATGGATATAAGTGAAATCAGTAAATAATATAATTTACAAAATATTCAATATAATTTATGTTGTTAATATTTTTTATATATTGCGCTACGGTGGCCTTTATCATATTAACAATCTCCTCCCTCCTCCTTCTCTCTACCATATAAATATAAGCATGAGTTAAAACAAATATGAATACATGGAATGAACTTTTCATTGTTATAAAGCTACACGGTTATCAATAGAATAAAATTACAGTTCTCTTTAAAAAAATCGATTGTCCTGAAACTACTGATTCATTATTTACAAGGACTAAGAAAGGAAACGAGTGAAAACATTAAAGGCGATATATCGAACGGGTATTGTTCCATAAAATTAAATTGTATTATGATTTTGTTTTAGGTCATATTTCCCGACTGCTAAGGAAGGGTTATGTTTTTCGCGCGTATCTTGTATGTATGTAATATTCTTTATTACCTCATATCTCCAGAACCGCTGAACGGATTTACTTAATTGAGGTATCGTTAGATTCGTATTAACAGCCCAAGTGTTCTTAGATAGGTGACGTTAAAAAAAAACAATCGTGGCGGCTGTGGCACGCCATTGGACTTAGTGGAAAAAAATTTTTTCGTTTCGAATACCACAATATGGGTATCAAATTCAAGAGCTTAATACGAGAATTTAAAAAAGGTATATCATGATTATCATTACCTTAGTAAATTCTAGCAAAAAAATGAAAAATAAAAAAAATATTTGTAAAAACAAAAACCCCGACTGCATAAAACTAAAAAGAAAATAAACAAGCCCTATAGTTTATTAGGATTAACAGTCGGGACCTCTTTAAGTTATGCGGGGTTCCTGGTTAAGATTTTATTGATTGAAGAATTACTTATAGGTCCCGACTGTTAATCCTAATAAACTATAGGGCTTGTTTATTTTCTTTTTAGTTTGATTTTTTTAATAATTGATTTTACTTCACCTAATCATAAAACCAAATGAATTAGGTATTTATTTTAGCTTCACACTGTATCCCGAACATAGCAAGGTAGGCAGAGGGAATCTTGGAACCTAGTGTTATTGTGATATTTCAAACCTAGTTAAAAAATATTTTTATTGTATCATTTCTGTTATTACCAAATTTTTTATACAACATAATTTCTAGACCACTATAATATAATAGTTTGTCATCATTATCGTTTATTTAGTGGATTAAAACTATATTTTACTCAAACGCAGCACATCAATCACATTTGACAGTCGACCTTCACTTCCGGCGATGTATTAACCTCATTACACGTTCTTACTTCAATTGTTTGGGCAAAGTGCGACACTAATTCTAATATTGGTGTTTGGATATGACATGTTGATTTATTAATATCAAGTTGATTATATTGTGGAGTCTACGGGATTGGTTCATTTGCGGGAAAAAATATTATTTTTTAGCGTCTCGTTATTTTTTTAACTCTAACGAGGTTACCTCTGCCTACCCTGCTCTGTGCGGGATACAGCGTGATGCTGAAAAAAAATATATATAACAGTCAAATTGTGTAAATAGCTGACTTTAAATAAACCTCTTCATAAATTGACAACATGCTGCGGGCAGTGGCGATTATCATTGGGCAAGCTTTTTTTTTATTTTTTTGAAAAGGAAATAATGTTGGTTAGAAACGTTGAGGCCAGTCCTGGTGCGGGGGCACAAAGTGTGTCTGCAAAATCGACTGGTTGTGGGTTCGATACCCACTCGAGATTAAATATTTAGTTACATTTATATTTTCATTTCATCATTCTGGTGTCGAGGCAAAGCGCGACGTTGAGTTCCGCCACTCAACACGCAATGTTTCCAGAACTTAGCGAAAAGGGAACGGAGGTTTGGTTCCCTCTGCCTATCCTGCTAAGTGCGGGATATAGCGTGAAGCTGATAAAAGAAATAAAAAAAAAACGTTGTTTTTTGACAATGCCAGTCATCGCCATACTGTTGTGGCGACGTATGTAGAGTTCTTTTTTCATCAGCAATAATAAAGAGGATGTTTTTATATAAAAAAAATACTCTGTAAGAGTCCATACCATCGGTGAGTTCCAGATAGATAAACCTCCTCATAATACGCACCGTCTCAAGTAATACTGCCTTCTGCATTCAGTTCTTTTTCCAACAGCTAAGTGATGACATCTTAAGATGCTGGTCGCTCATGGGTTGAGTTGAAATATTTAGTCAATTTATTACTGCTTACTTATCGGTTCTATTCTGTTCTGTTTCTTTCATATTTTCGAGCGTGCCAGTTGAGCACAAAATCACTTCGCCAATGTCACGCTTAATAGAGAGCACACAAACGAGAATAAACGAAAAAAAAGATTTAAGTACTTAGTAGTCAAAAATAAAAATAAATTAACATAGCTTCACGCTGTATCCCGCACACAGCAGGGTAGGCAGAGGGAACCTAGTGTTAAGACACTCCGTTCCCCACTTTCTACTGAATTCTGGAGGCATTGCGTGTTGAGTGGCAGAACTCAACGCCGCGCTTAACCTCGACACCAGAGCGAAGAAATGGAAATTTAATTTGAGTAAATATTTCATTTCCTCGAGTGTGGATCGAACCAGGCGGTTTTGCAGTCACACCTCGTGCCGCTGCGCCACGACCGGCCTCACTTAGTAGATACTTAGTACTTATTAGTATTGCTATAAATATAATTAATCTAATGAATTTACCTGACGTGTACTTCAAACATATAGTCCTAGGCGGAGAAAACACATAGTATACTGATATTTGTTACAAATTTTATAGTAATTTCATAAAAATATCCAAAGAAGCGAATGAAAATCTCGAAGCCACTCATTGAATAACAAGTCTAAGAGCTCGAGGCTATTAAGCTATACGTTCTCATTCTACGTTAAAATTTCTATACGGTTGTTACGAATTTTTCAACCAAAAAGATATTACAAAAAGTAATCAGTTACCGAGAGAGGACGCCATTTTCTTAGTAATTTTTTACATGTAAAAATATTAGTAAGCCCAGCTACAAGGTTAAGAGGCAATGACAAGCCATCAAAAATTTGTGTATGTCAAACGAATGATATCCAATATGATTATTTTTATTTATTTATTGAATTTGTAATGTAATATTTAAAAAAATATTACACTCTTTCTCGATAGAAACTTTAATTAACGCTGTAGATTCGATCCCTCATTTTCTTCACTTTGGTTGGCTAGCGTTGACTCCCACCACTTATCACGGAACAACTACAGAAATCCTATATTCTGTTCTGCTGTGAGCGCGATACAGCGCAACCTAAAAAAAAAGTTTCCTTTCAATCAATTTATTGGTGATACTAAATTGTAGTCATATTTTATACAACCTATTCTATACGCAGATAACACAATCGCCTTGGGCACATCAATACTATATCTTATATACAGGAGCTAGGACCGAGTGGCACAATGCTGGTATCTTGTCGGCATCAGACACCAGATAGTGACGAACGACCACAACTTGGTAAAAAAGTTTGTCACGCTCGTGCGATACCGTTTCTTTGCTAACTACCGTTTAAATCAACCGTTAAAAGTATTTTTATCGAGAAATTCTATATTCAAACAAATTTTAAATTCATCTAGATATTTTGTTTTAATATATTAAAATTTATGCATTTACCTTCAATTTTTATACTCTATAATCTATATATTTTGAGTGTTTGAGTGTTTTTTAAGGGGATTTTGTGAAAAAAATTATCAATAAATATAAATTAAGCGGAGATGAGCGAAAATTTTGCATTATTGTGCCATGGATTCACCTTGTGGGCGCTCATTGCGCTCCAGAAAGAGGAGCTTTCCCAGAACCTGTCTAGGAATTGTGATGCAAGTGTAGGCTAAAGGGTCCCTTTTGAAACTCACTTTAGCGTCCGCCTCACTGTCATACACTCTCACTCTCACTGTGTGATCCTACGCCACCTTATTGTTTTTTTCCTATTTTTTTACAAAAATAATTATTACTTTACGCTTGTGGCACTGCGCCACGAAGGTATCATACTGCTAGTTCATATAATAATTTCCAGTATGTACAATCAATATGTTTTTCTAGTAACTCATTTATTTATAAAAAAAACTGTTGTGATTTAATTGAATAATCAAGATTAATGATCAATAACGTTAATCATTTAGCAAATTATTATAATTGGTATTGCTAGATAAATACAACTGGAATTGCTTCTAACGTGTGCGTGTGAGACTCGATGTGTGAGTAATTAAATCATTTGCGTATTTAATATATTATAGGTAAATGTCATTTTAATGATTACTATATATTTTGTATATTAATAATAACCTAAATGAGCACAACAAGAAATTTGGAAGGTTTTTTTAGTTAAAAAAAATATATTTTACACACTATTATATAATTATGTACATACAATATAATGTAAACTATTTATTGGATGACTTGCTTTTTCTTTTTTTTTTAGCTTGACGCTGTATCCCGCTCATGGAAGGGTAGTCAGAAAGAACTTAATGTTAACCTAGTGACACCGCATTCCCGTTAACACATTTTCGTTCACTATTTTCCGCTAAATTCATGAGGCATAATGAAATGAGTGGCGGAACCCAACGCCGCGCTTTGTATCACACAAAAATATTAAATATTTTTGAATTCGGCGCCAAAACCCATTGCGTTTACAGTCGCACGCTCTTGCTTTATAAATGTATATGTAGCTGTTATAAACAGTCATAAATAACTATATTGACCAACAACTTCTCGTCAATCAGTAGCTCTCAAACTGCTCTGTTTACGCGTTCTCACTATTACCGATGAACGTCCCACTCATATTATCATATGATTTATGTTTATAAAAAAACCGGTTAAGTCCGAGTCGGACTCGCTCACAGTGGTTTCTGTACCAATTTCAGGATTGTAGGTTTACGATTATTTTGGAAATACTTTCACCTAGATACTTCTAGACTCAACACAGTAACCGATATTACTTAAATATTGAATGTAAAAATAAGAAAATGCGAACATCTATGGACTGTCACTGTTTGTTTTTTACTTAACGGATTTCATTTTTTTTAATATAGAAATCGTTTTGTTTATTTGATGAATATCTCGATTCTTAACACCTTAAGTGCTCGTGACGAAATTGCTTAAGATCTATGCCAAAGTATTTTTTTTATTTTGCATTATATTCTACACTACACAGAGTAGGCAGGAGTAATGTAGTGTTAAATCATTCTGTTCTTTACTTCCCAATCGGAATTATTAGGCGGAAATTATCACAAATAAAAAAATTCTCCCCACTGCAGGCACAGGTTCTTAATTAGTGGAAGTGAACGCTGCGCTTTGCCGCAACATTAGAGCGAAGAAATGAAAAAAAACAATATTTAATTTCCTTGAGTGGAAATCGAATCCACAACCTGTCGCATCTATAGTCAGACGCTTGTGCCCCTACACCACGACTGGCTACGTGTACCTATAATATGTATAATGAAAACTGCTTTCTTCATAAAAAATACTCAATTATGCAAAATAAGTGCAAACCAAGGGAGTAAGTACTGGACGGTGCAAACAGTGTTAACGAACGTTCGATACGCACAATTTGCTGCCTTTCGAGTACTTCTAATATTGAGGTCTGTAGTTTTGAAATGTTTACTTCGGCTTTAAAAAGGTCAACATATTCTAGAAACAGTATGAATAAATGCTTTCGATTCTATATTTTATTTTGAGTTTTCTTTTATTCGGGTCACAGAACGTTCATACAAAATGATATATCGCGTCGGTACCTACTTACTATTTAGTACGGCGACGTTGTTGTTCAAATCATATGTGGTTTTAATTTATAGTTATTTATAAAAAGATTGTTGTTATTCAGTTAATAGCAACTATAAAATACTTATCTAAATTATTAATATAGTCCAGATTTAAATGTAAACATTATAGTGAAATAACATTTAGCATTGTGAACGCACTTAGCCTTCACTTTTCTTTTCTTTTGTTTAAGCTTTTCAAATATAAAAACATTTTCTAAATTTATTTTCTCAACACTAATGGTTAGCTGTTAATTAACTGAAAGTTAGTTGATACCTTTTCCAACCTGCTGTGTCTGTAAATTTAAGCACTACCAAAAAAAAAACAATTGAATTAGTAGATTTTTTCTTGTTTTTTGAGACTGTAAAAAGATATTTACACGTTTAAATATTATATAAATTTGCTACGTTCTTTGAACATAAATAAAAAAAAAACTAATCTATATAATAATATCTGTACGACGCTATAGTTACTAGCTATTTGTATTTCATGATAAGGATAGATTTCAATATTGATACAAAATTGTTTGATAGAATAAAACCGTATCAAAAGTAAATATACTCGTATAGTAAATAAATGTTGACGAATGATGTTGCCTCTAGAAGAATATAGCCGTAAACATAAACTACACGCTCGGCTTGACTAGACGTGAACTGAGCTTTTGAAACCATGGCTTGGTTAAACAATATATGAGTATATGTTCGATGATTGTGGGTTCACTTCCATCTCGTTGTTATATTTCATTTACACCAAATATCTCGTTTGAGGCCATTGAGGCACAGTGGGACAGCGTGTGACTGTACACGCGACGATTGAGTACAGTGTGGAATTCGAGGCAATAACTCAATATTTTCAAATCCTCGTGTTGATAACAAGATAAGCCGCAGCGTAAAGCTAAAAAGCGTTTCAGCCGTCATGTGAGGCAAAATTTAATTTAAAATTGGGAAAAAAAGTAAAATAAGATTAACTTGTCACTCGGTTTCTCTACTTATTTCTTGATATTTATTTATAATACTTACATCACATTCACCAGATAGTGTAGTCGGCTTTCATAAAAGATTAGGAGCCGAGAGATGCTCAAATGGAACTGCTTATAAAAAGATAAAAAGGAATATTTCATTCATAAATTGCTTTACGTAAATTAAATACTTACAAGATATTTAGAAACGTTTAAGTATCTACGTCATACTCATTAAATTTAACGAAGTCCAATTAAATATTTCTTAGGAAACGTATGAAAATTTGAGCGCAGCTGGATTTGAATCCGCGCCTCTTAGAAATTAATCGAAGCGCTCTGCCCACTAAGCCTATAAACGTGTGTTCATAATTGTTGAATAACAATATAGAAAAAATAAAAATAGATGCAACTATTCATGGTGCGGGATTAGAACCTACCCTGATTGTATATATGGAATAGAACTTAGTTCTTATTAGTTCTTACTATTTCAACGACTGCGCCATAAGACTATGTGAAGTTATTTGTTCGAGCATACTAAATACCAAAAGATAAAAAGCCTTATCAAATTTACACGAGCAATCATTATTAATACGTAAATACTTTAAATATTCATTAAACTGATGCCGTTGCACGCTTGTACCCTTGCGCCACGCACAGATACAAACTCGCGACTTTAACTGCCACGGTTGTGTGTTCGATTTCCACTAGGGGGAAAGAAACGTTTAATATTTTCAATTCCTCGCTATGGTAAATGGGCAAACCGTTCCGCCACTCAATACGCAATGCTTCGACCTAATATGGGGAACGGACTGTCTTGATGGGGAAGAAAATGTCTTAATGGGTCCCAGGTTCCCTTTGCTTATACGCGGGATAAAGCGTGAAGCTAAAAATATAAAAATTACATAATATATTCATTAAAAATCTTAGCTTAAGCGAAGACGTGTATATTATATTTATAAAGCCTGCCTACGCTACTCTACGTAAAGAAGTCATAATTTATAAAATAAAAATTAGGTCGGAACTAAAATTAGTTTTTAATTTGACTGCAGCTCTTTTACTGAACAGGTGAAGTTAAAGCAGTAAATTCAGAAGATTTCACAATGACTAAGAACCATATTGCCCGTTCAGTGTAATTAACAACTACCCTCTTATATAACGATGAGCTCGCTTGTTTATTGTACGTGTACTGTACGTTCATTAGAAACACAATATCTAATTAGACATTTATCTAAACAATTTTTCTAGACTTTAATAATATATATAATTATGTTTAATACATACCATTTATTTCTTATTATTTTAGTTTCACGCTGTATCCCGTATGTAGCAGGGTAGGCAGAGGGAGCCTAGTGTTAAGACACTCTTAGCCCAACTTTCCTCTGAATTTTGGCGTAATGATGGAATTCAATGGCTCGCTTAGACTTGACGCCTGAGCGAATAAATAAAAATATTAGTAAATAATAGTTCAATGCCCAGAGCGAGAACCGAACCCACAACCTACGCGTTTGTAACCATATATTTGTGCCACTGTGCCACGACTGGCTCTAGAAATATAAGCATATTTTTCTAGATTAAGTTTAAAACAAAACGCAAGTCTAAGTTGAAAATCCAACAATATTTCAAAAGATAATGAAAAATGAAGAGCAAAATGTCTTAACATTTAGTTCTTCTTGCCAGAAAATGTAATTCTTGTCTGTGCGAGCAGCTAACGTCACAAAGTAGGAGATTATAAAATATTGTTTTTTTTTTTTAAACAAAACATATCTTTATAGTGCTTACAGTTGACGTGTCCATTGCACGCAGCACTTAGATGAAATGCTTTATGGAGGTACTGCATATTCTTACTAAACTCGAAGAGGAATAATACGTGTATATTTACTAAATACTTAAAAATCAAAGGCTTAAGCGTTGAGTTAAGTGAAAAATCTGAGGAAAGTTCAAAAATGGAGTGTTTTAACACTATGTTCCATCTGCCTTGCTATATGCGTGATACAGCGTGTCCTAGTTGTTGATACAACTGACAAAGTATTAACATATAACATTATATATTTTCTTTTTTTTTTATTTCTTAACACTACAGACACTTGGTCCGTACCCTTTTTAAATGTATTAATTTCCTTATCATATATATTAATTATATTATAGTTTACATACAATTAATACCTATAATAGGAAAATTATATTTTTAACTTTACATTATTTTACAAAATTTTACTTAGATCTAAGGTTAAGCGAATGTCTATATATGTATATTTAACAATTTTTCACATTACAATATATATTAAATTACATAAATAAGTACATGCTAAAATTATATATTTTCACATTTAACTGAAATATTACATTTTAACTAAGTATATTAAACTACTCGAAAAAGCCTTTGATATTTGCTTTCAGTAAGTTTGTAGTTTGCATTTGTGATACCTTTATCCTTAATTTGTAAAATTCACAGATGTGTGTTATATTTGAATATCGATACAATTTGATATTTGATTACAGATTTCTCTTTTTTTCAGAATCTGAGGGCCGCTAACGAGGAGTCCATCAATAGAGGTAAGTTGTGGGCCTCAGTGAGAGCAATCCATTTTGTATGGACGACCGTAAATGACTTACAGCGTCTAATTACTGCTGTATTTATTTTTGGCATATTATTAATATTATTTTGGGTAATATAAGACTTATTCTCTTATCAATTTAAAATGAAACATTACTTTAGAAAATGTTGGCCTTTTCTTTCCGTTTTCAGTCAGTAAAGGTAGCGTTTTAATAAGAGTCTAATTAGGCCAAAGTATTAACTTTATAAATTACTAGCACGTGGCTTTTATCATTTGAAGTATTGGACTATGAAATTATTATTTTACTATATTATTTTCGTTTTCTAATAATAATATTGTTTTAAAAACAATATCCATACCTATACTGAAAAGTAGAGTTTTGGTCAATTCAAAAAAAATAGGTAGTAGGTAGTAGCAATTTTGTCAAATAACAGTCTTTAAAATGGTAAATGATTTATTTATAAACTGATTAGAATTATTGTTTGGTTTATTTCATTAAACCAAGCAATAAGGGAAATTTGCCAAGTGGCAATAGTGAAAACTTCAAATAAATCGGTTAAGCCTTTTCTGAGATAAGCATGAACAAATGCACAGACAAACAGCAAACAGAGAAAAAAAATCATTGCTATTAGTACTATTATTTAATTTAATTCCCCTTTTATTTAAATTATCAAATTTCTTATATCTTCCATGTAGAAGACACCTATCCGTTATGATTTATTATAAATATATAGATTATTTACGCGTAAAGTCAACACTCACAATCACATCTACAACACAATCTATCAACACTTTATATCAATTTCTAGAAGTAAAAACCTAAATAGTTGTAAATGTTGTATGAAAAAGTTGTAATATTCCTAGACTAAGCGCGCTGAACAATAAATTAAATAATCCGGAGTTTTGCGCAGAATAAGAAATAAGCTACAAGTAATCTGAATATTAATTAATAGAAATTGTCAAGTATTTATCACAATTAAGACGACGTTTCAAAAGTTTTCGTATTTTGCGGGAAGTTTTTCAATAATTAAGTTATTTATGATGAATTCTGTTTTGTTTCACAATAATTATCGTTTAGAAACGAGAAACAATAAAAAATAGTTTTGGCATTTATTGTAGATCACGCTTATATAATGAATGTACCACTCAGATATGTATAAGATTATATTAATATATTATAGTTCATATTTAACTGCCTAATCGATCGATGGATTAGCTCAGTTTACAGTTTAAACACGCGATCGTATAGGGTAAGTTGTTACCGTAACATCTAACTAAGAACAAGCACCAATAAAATCCAAACCCATCAAGGAAACCGCATTAAAATTGGGCCAGTGGTTTTGGAGATAAATGCTAACATTGATTTGCACAAACATACATACATACACGAACAAACAACGATTATCACATCCCAAACGCACATACCGTCACCGTCCGTAGATAACGAGTGATTACAAATGAAACTGATATTTATTTATATTTTTACATACATTTGCATCAATATTGTAACAGTTACACTTAAATTTACGACTTCTTTTTAACAATAAGTAAGAATGTGAAATTAAAGTAATAGTTATTGTTTGTTTTTATTTTCCTGTATTCGCAGTTTTACTTCTTTGTATGGGAAGACTCAATAAAATGTTAAAAGAGACGTGTGATGGCCAATATAAATGAGTCATGTACATATCTTCTGCCCTAGGAATGAGTCTCTTGGGCATGAAGTTCATGAATAATAATTTAAATCATTTACATTTATATGGTTGTACGTACATTTACTTATATTTTATTGAGGCCAGTCGTGGCGCAGGGGCACAAGCGTGCGTCTGTAAACGCGGCAGGTTGTGGGCTTGATTCCCATCCGGGGAAATTAAATAATTAATTCTCTCATTTTCCACGTTCTGGTAACTAAGCAAAGCACGGCTTTGAGTTCCGCAGCTCAACAGGCAACGCCTCCAGAGCTCGCCACAAAGTAACTGTCTTGACGGGAACGAACTGTCTTAACACTAGGTTACCAGGTTCCCTCTGCCTACTAAAAAAAGCTTAAAAATAAACTATTATTCTTTACGTATAAAAGTTTTCAGGTATAAAATTCTTCACCCGCTTGAACTACACAATGATTAGTTTACTAATCCGACATACATACATACATCGGTACATTGGAAACTAAAGTGTAATGGAACGGAGTGCCTCTAGATTCTCTCTGTTTTCTCTGCTAACTCTAGAATAAAGTATAAAGAAAAATAGAGAATAGATATTAATATTCCCTTTTTGGACACCAATAAAAATTCAAAAAAATATATTATTACCAGTTAATTTAAAAGTAGTCCAACAGTAAAGCAATAATAATATATTGTTAGTGAAGTGTTAACTCTGTCTCGTCAAGATAAAATATCATTATAATAAGCCGCGTTCTTCACGCTGACGAGCTCTTTCATGTAGAGACGCCTTTTAAATGCATCGACTGGTGCACAAAAGTCCGTGGACCTTACTAGCGTTTTTTTTTACTTTAGTATCCCTTATATCATTTAAGAAGGTATAGTTATCTTTACTAAAGGAAAGTAGGCAAAGGGAACTTGAACACCTACTTGGTGTTAAGAAACTCTGTTTTCTACTTTTCGCCATCTGGGGGCAGTTTGCATTGAGTGCTGGACCTCAACGCCTCGGTTCTGCCTCGTTACCGGAATGACGAAAGAAAAATTTTAAGTATTTCATATCCTCGAGTGAGTATCGAAGCCACAACCTGTCTCGTTTATAGTCACACGCTTTTTCCACTGCGCTACGACTGGCCTCAGCCTTGAATCTTCCCTCCTCTGCCTACCCTGCTGAGGAATACAGCGTGAAACCAAAAAAATATATAAATATATAGTATTCAAGGATAAACTACAACATAAACTTACATATGTAACGATATAAACAGTCAGTTACTACCACTATATGTTGTATCCAAGTAAAACCTTATATTTATTATTCAAATAAAATGCAAGCGCGCACTGCACTCACACAAGTCTTGACGGCGTGGAATGACGACAACGCTGTCTGCACTTTGCGAGTGGCTATTTCGATTCTTAAGCTAGCTTTTCTAATACCAGAAAATACTGAACATATAAATGTAAGCTTTCTACATCATTTTGTTTCTAGTCTATATAAAAAGCGCATTATTGTCCTTTGCGAAACACACTGTCCAAATTCATTATTACTTATTTTATAAAGTTTTTTTTCATTACTTAACAATTTTTTTTTGGCAACGAACAACGACAAGGAATTCCCTGCGCCACGACGAAAAAATTAAAAATGAAGTAAATATTAACTAAATAGTAAATTTTCAAAGAACCCTGCATTTAAATATTTTAGTAAATCCCATTATATTTGTCATTACGAGAAGTATGACTACAGAGTACAGCAAATTCAGAAATAAAATTGCACATAACATTAAATAAATTTACTTCCTCTCGCTTAATAGATAAATAGCGTTGCTGCACTTTACACTGTGTAATTACTACTATGAATGTGAACTTGCGTCCCCAAAGTGTGGTCTCTGGAGAAATTAAGAAGTTTCCACTATGGGGCAAGTCGAGGAAATAAAAGATAAAGCAAATGTATCTTTGTAATTACACATTTCTGCTTGCGCGGGATTAAATGTATGGTTTTATTCATTGTTCATTCATACCACGACGTCATTATGGCACAGTCGGTGAGTGACGACTGTTCACACGATGGTTGCAGGTTTGATTTCCATTGGAGGGAATGTTTATATTTGAAATATTATTGTTTTCCCCGTCTGGTGAGGCAAAGCTCCAATATGTGCAAGTTGAGATTCTGCTACTAGAAATATCTGAAGTAACTTTATTTATTATTTCACCTTTTTATCCGGCATACAAATAGAATAGGCGGAGAGAACTTAGTTATAATACACACTAATCTCCATTTTATCTTAAAATAAAAAATATATTGACCTAAAAAAAATACAGTGATAAATTTTGCTGAAAATGTGACATACGAAGGCCTCTAATTATTGCTATTGCTTTAAAACAAAACATAAAAGGCAAGTTATTAATTAATCGACTTGATTATACTACTTTCATTACTAGTACTAATTGCATTCCGCCTTCTTTTTTTAGTCTACAATATCAATCGTTTCTTTTATTATTTTACTAGAGGGCGCGCGCGGCTTCGCCCGCTTATTAGGAGTGAATTCTAAAAAAACCACGAAACACGTGTTCAATAAAATGTTTTTAACAGTCTGAATTTAAATTTTTATAAAAATCGGTGGCAATTTAAATATTTTTCCATATAAACTTTCAACCTCTTATTTGAACCCTTAGGGGGTGAATTCTTAAAAACCATGAAACACGTATTCAATGAAATATTTTTAAGAGTCTGAATTTCAAATTTTATAAAAATCGGAACAGATAAAAAAAAAATTCCATACAAACTTTCAACCCCAATTTCATCCCTTTAGGGTTAAAATTTTTCAAATTCCCTTCTTAGTGGATGTCCAGAATATGAAAATAAACATCTGCCCAAATTTCACGTTTCTACCATCAGCGGTTACGGCTCTGCGTGCGTCTTACCTCAGTCAGTCAGCACAAGTCCTTTTATATATATAGATTAAATAAATAAAACATAATACATTAAATCCTATTTTTATTTCTTTCGAACATATGTGTGTGTAATTGTGTAAGTGTGCGTGGGCGCTTGTACTCTGAATAGGTTTAGAGATAATAAAGAAGTGATTTTTTTAATTTCTCTTCCTACTTTGTGAAATTGTCATTGTAGCGAAGTGTGGCAATATTGAACTGTATGGGCGATGGTTATAGGTTCAACTTCACTCAACGATATGAATTACTTTCGAGTCTCTATTCTGAAGAGATAAAAAGAGGCATTGAATTTGAACACCCAACAGGTAATGAAAATTTTGACACTAGTATTTAGTGGTGGACCGTGCTAATGTGACGTACAGCACGTCTTACAGACATCAATATTAAAATTAAAAAACTACTTCACAAAATGCCGCAATAAAGTAAAAATTTAAAATAAACTTAATTCACAAACAAAACAGTAAAGTAATTCGATGAATACTAGAACACTTGGCTTATGAATATTAATATAATTTTTTAAAACAAAAAAGACTTAATTAGTGAGATTAATTTGAATGCTATCTTCGTTATAACCAGGCCGTCCCCGGTCTCCACTCTACGTTCGTAAAATAAAAATCCTTCTGTTTGACTTGTAATAATAAAAACCAACGCATTTGAAAGACCATAAGAGACGTTGTACTGCACCACGGTGGACACCGTGGAGTGTCTTAACACTAGAATCTCTCTCCCTAACCTGATAAATGCGAAATACCGCTAAAATCTAAAATTTGTGTTAATAAATTACTGATTACTAAAATACTGTAGATATTATATTTGTATATTTCACTAAAACAAAGAAAAAGAATAGTTCATTTCAGATGAAGGAAACATAAATATAACTTCTCTTTCTATAACATAGTTCCAGTAACAATCCTTTCAAAATCTCTCACACAGACTCTCAATTAGCTCTATGAGCGTATTACTTTAAAATTTTACAATCCACTTTGCACCCAGATTACTCTGCTCTAGTTCAGTTAAGTAACAATGTCTTCTTATTTTACACTGATACGGTTTCTTCATTTAAAAGTTATTTTCATTATTTTTAAACTATTTTATTTATAAACTCTGAGGCCGGTACTGGCGCAGGTAGTGGCTACGATTCCTACTCGAGGAAATATTTATTACTAGCGGCCCGCCCACGGCTTCGCCCGCTTAAATACATGATTATTGGTTTAAGCAGAATTGATTGACAACTATAATAAAATAAAATAAATAAATAAATCAGCTTCACGCTGTATCCCGCACACAGCAGGGTAGGCAGAGGGAACCTAGTGTTAAGACACTCCGTTCCCCACTTTCTGCCGAATTCTGGAGGCATTGCGTGTTGAGTGGCAGAACTCAACGCCGCGCTTAACCTCGAC
>JAATLQ010017714.1:25089-97891 GCA_013421005.1 Heliconius erato x Heliconius himera | reverse complement strand
GGTCGGCTAAGGGTGTAGAGAGGTGTGCACCGGTTTCACCATCACGAGGAGCTCGTGAGCGGGTTTCCCCGCTATTACGCAGATTGAGCACTTCCACCCTTTCGAGCATATAGCTCTTGCGCTCCACTCTGCCGGCCAATAAAGGCAAGCCAGAGGCGGGGGATAGATTACAATTCCCCTCTGGAGGACTCAGGTCCGTGGGGTCGCCACTCCCCAACAGCTCGCCACAAGCTGCCCTGCGGGTCTATTATTATTATTATTACTGTTTCTAAAAGTTTTATGTTGCTTTTTAATTTCTATTTCGTTTGGTCCCGGTTTACTCATATTTTAAAGTATGAAAAATTCAATACAACAAAAACAAAATAATCAGAAAACCACTTCACACTTAACAAAACAATTACTTTATAGGTTACTAGGTTGGCCGATAGTAAAAATGGCGTAGTTTTTTTATAATATTAAAATGCGTCCGTGTGCGGCTTTTGTAAAATGTCAAGTATTTAAAAATTGAGAAAATACATAGTAGTATACTACAATCCAAGCCTTATAATTGATTATTTTTCATCATTTGAGACCCTGATGTACACGTACAAGCCTCTTTATGGTCACACGTTACTGATGGGTGACTTTAACACTTGCCTTATTCAGAATGACTACCGTGCTCAACGTTTGCAATCTGTAGTAACTGGAGCGAATTTAAATATTCTCCCTCTTGCTCCAACTCATAAATTTCCTAACTGTAGTCCCTCGCTTCTTGACCTTATCTTCTACCGACCTTGTTGCAAAACATGGTCAGTGTTTTGCTCCTGAGTTTTCTTATCACGATCTGTTATATATTTCGTATAAATTAATTTAGCTTTAGGTGGCTTTAAAGCCACCTAAAGCTAAATCAAGAATCCTTCTGCGGAGCAATATTAGTGGTACAGATTTTGAGCTTTTGAAAGAAGACATTGCTAATACAATTATATGATACTCACGCACCAGTTCGACCCGTCCGTATGAAGCATCTCCCAGCTCCGTGGCTTACGGCAGATATAAAGAAACTACAGACTAAAAAACATTTATGTAAATCTAAATTTGTAGCTAACCCGAATGACACAAATAAAAATAAGTATATAAAAGCGCGTAATTATTGCAAAAGAGTGTGTAGATGTAGTCAACGACGCCATATCCATAAGTCAGTTATTGAAGAGGAAGACTCTGAAAAAATATGGAATTTTCTTAAATCTCTTGGAGTGGGGAAGACTAAACAAAATATTATCCCTCATAATATTGATTTAAATCTGTTCAACAAGCACTTCTCCGTTTCGGCTACTATAAATAGTACAAACAAAGTAAATACATTGAATCACCTTCCCCTGCCCCTGACTTTTCCCGTGTAAAATTTAGTCAATTGTCCATAAGTGACGTTAAGAGAAATATTATGGCTATAAAATCTAGTTCTGTTGGATCCGACTGCATTTGTCGTAAAATGATTATTCCTATTATTGAGACACCAGCTCTTGTTATAACGTTCATTTTAAATACCTCTATTAATTCCTTTAAGTTCCCTTCTTCCTGGAAAGATTCTCACATAGTTCCCATACCAAAAAAACTCAATCCCTCTTCCTTCTCTGAATACCGTCCAATAGCAATACTTCCTTTCTTATCTAAAGTGTTAGAACGCCTTATCCATCAGCAATTAAGCGTATTTCTGGCCAAGCAAAATTTGCTGAATCAATTCCAATCTTATTTCCGTCTCGGTCACAGTACGACAACTGCCCTGGTCAAAATAACAGATGATATTAGAAAAAGTATGGATGATCGGATGGTCACTGTAATGGTGTTGTTGGCAACGCTTTCAATACAGTGGACTACGATATCCTGCTAGCCATTGTTATTTCTCTTAATGTATCTCCTGAGGTAGTTGACTGGTTTCGTAGTTACTTGTGCGACCGCCAGCAACGTATTCGTGTCGAAGAGTCATCTTCTGATTGGTCTACTGTAAATGCTGGTGTTCCACAAGGTGGCGTGTTGTCTCCACTTCTGTTTTCAAATTTCATTAATACAATTTGTCCTCATATTTTTTCTCTGTACCATCTATATGCCGATGATCTGCAAATTTATGTTACTACATCTTTATTAAATTTATCTTCTGCAATTGACCGTATAAATGCAGACCTTGCTCGTATATCTGCATGGTGCAAATCTTACGGTCTTATAATTAACCCAGCTAAAAGTCAATCTATTATTATAGATAGCCGTAGATTACTATCCAAATTAAATATGTCCAATTTGCCTTATTTAATATTTAATGACACGCCAATTCTTTATTTAGAAAAAGTAAAAAATTTTGGTATTACATTGGATCGACATTTGTCATGGGAGCCGCAAGTTAATGAACTTAGTCGAAAGGATTTTGGAGCAGTCGCTTCTCTTCGAAGACAGCGAAATTTTCTTCCTATACCTACTAAAATTGTGCTAGCAAATTCTCTATTACTACCAATTCTTGATTATGCTGATGCTTGTTATCTCGATGTTTGTGATGAGCATCTTAACAGGCTTGAGCGGCTTCAAAATCTTTGTATAAGGTTTATATTTGGTCTTCGCAAACATCACCGTGTCTCGGACTTTCGCAAAAAGCTCAAGTGACTTCGTATAAGGCTTCGCAGGAATACTCATATATTACATCTTCTGTACTGCTTGCTGTTTAATCCCTTTACCCCTCCTTACCTAAAAGAACAGTTTCAATTTTTAAGCAACACACACATTCGTTCCCTCCGATCCCAAGAAAATCTTTCCCTAAAAATTCCTTCTCACTCCACTACCTTCTTCACTAACTCCTTTACAGTTAAGGCTGCTCGCTTATGGAATTCCCTTCCCCTTGAAGTGAGATGTGCTAAGAGTCTCAATTGCTTTAAGTCACTCCTTAAGAAGCACTACTTAGCACTTTGAAATAACTTTCCTCTTATACTAGCGTTATGCATGTGTCCTTCTTTTTTTTTGTCTTTATTACTCTTTTATTTCTTTATTACTTTTATATGTATATATATATATATATATATATATATATATATATATATATATATATATATATATATATATATATATATATATATATATATATATATATATATTACTACATCTTTATTAAATTTATATATATATTATTATTATTATTATTATAGTACACCCCTACCGATTTAACTACTCCTACACCTTAAGGTTGCCTGGCAGAGATCGCTTATAACGATAAGGCCGCCTGCTGTACATTTCATCATTATTTGCATTTGTGTTTTGTTTTTCTTTTTATGTTGTGTGGTGTACAATAAAGTATATATTATTATTATTATTATTGAAATTAATAATGATATTTATGATTCCGTAAAATGGAGTGAATAGAAACATTTTTAAATATGAAAATAATCTTAATTTTTGATTATTATATTCGTTTTGTTTCACTTCAAATGTTATAATCTTGCACATTGTACATGTGCTATTTTATAAAATTTTGAATTATAATAAAATGGAGCAGGAATAGGATAAACTGTTTAAACACCCCCCCCCCCCCCCCCCTCTCGCCTCCTTTAATCAAACATTGTTCATGGAGGCTCATCTGTAGACTTAGCTATTTTTTCCCTTCATTTAGCTGGAATTTCTTCAATTTTAGGAGCAATTAATTTTATTACCACTATTATTAATATACGAATTAATAATATATCTTTTAAATTACCTTTATTTGTTTTTAATTTTAAATTATAATTATGAAATCATTTCATCGATATCCATAAAGTCTAATCTTAATTATATTCATTAATAAGGTGTATAGATATCGTTCAATAATATTATTTATAGTGCTATCAATCAGCGTATTACTTTCTTAAATCCATAGATTTTGTTCTTAATATTGTTACTTTGTCAATCCTGGCCTACAATATATATATATATATTTTATACTCTTTTAATTGTAACAAACAATAAAATGGCTAATTTCGAGCCTCTAATAATTCTATGTAAATTTATTAAATGTCAAAAAATAACACGGATTTTTAATATAAAAGTTTATCAAAACCATAAGGTATAATCCCGTAGATTATAGACAAGGCTAGCGGAAATTACGATAGAATATTGAATCAAATGACACTAATATATACAAAAAGTTTTATCTTAAAATCAAAATGTTGAAATCTATCTACAATTATGCTGAACGTTCTACTGTATGTTTAATAACATTTAGAATCGTAATACTACAATGTACACACATTGTAAACTCTACTTTGTTTTGATATTAGAATATTGATATTAATAATTAGTGGTGACTGGTCGTGGTTAATGAGGTGTGACTGTAAGACCGACTGGTTGTGGGTTCGATCCCTACTGTGTTTTTGTATTGATATTGATTTAAAAAAAAAGTTCAGCTGAGTTTCTTGCGCCGGCTCTTCTCAGTTCTGAGGCATTAACTTTATAAGTGGTGCCGGCAAGCCAGCCAGAGCAAACCTTTTTCTAAGTTTTCCTCTAAAGCTGATGAAATGCTAAAAGTGACTATTATATTCATTTTCATAAGGATCAATATTAAATGATAGAAAATACATACAACAAAAACCCGATAAATATAAAGTAAATTAATTAAAATGGTTACTTTTGCTCAATCTTCAGAGATAAACATGGTATATGTATCGCGGACTTTTTTTTTATGTATCTCATAAGCGGAGTCAGCGCACGCCATGTATGCGTTAAGCAAGCTCATTTTGGGTGACGTTTTCTTATAATAACAAACAAACTTTGCAAACCGTTGCTTAGCAGCGGTCGGTTGTTATTAACATGGCAGAATAAATTGCCTGTCAAACTAAAAAGTATTTTAATATATTAGTATATATCGAAAATATTACAAATATGAGAAAAAAAAGTAACCTATGTTCATCCGAAGACCCTCAAGTATCTCTATATGAGTATTTTATCATAATTGAATTAACGGTTTGGCCCTGATTGCGTAAAAGACAGACAGACGGAGACGGAGAGTTACTTTCGAATTTATAATATAGGTATGGATTATCTTAGCGTTTAAACAAACAAAGAAACGAAACTTAAACAAAAAAATACATTCTCATTTATATAAATATATTATGTTGTTATAAAATAATTAAGATATAACATGTCATTAAGATATAACAAACAAATAATTAACAAATTTAAACGGGCGAAGCCGCGAGCTGGTCGCTAGTAATATAAATAAATAAGGGAAAAAGTATGTTATAACAAATAATATTCATAAAGGTACATCAATCATGTAAAGAATAAACACAACTGAAGGCAATTTGTCTGATGATAAGTTGCACAAATATTAGCCTCCTTGTATTTAAGTCATATTTTTGAAACATTAACATAATCTGATAGAAAATTACCTTAATAACGTGATTTAATAGAAAACGATACAATTTATAATTTATATGAGTGTCCGACTAAACAGAACGTTCAACCGAATTTCCTTCATCCTTCATACCTTTAACAAAATATCATTTAATAGGATAAGGATTAATGCAGAGGTATCAATAATATAGTTTGATTATTGTCGGTACTTTCATCAACTTAATATAAAAAAGTAGTTATATTGTCATAACTACAGTAGTTGGACATATTTTATCGCGGACTTTTTTATAGATATTGATGCGTTCTATAATATTGTAGAAAATAGTTTTGTTCTATCATCAATAGTTTTCGCAGCGCACGCGATGATAGAATTTTTAAGATCAATTTCTTCACACCTTGGGTTACATTATCGCATTTTTATTAGGGATCCCTATTTTTTGAAAATGTAATATAGCCTATGTTATGTGTATGAAAGAATTTTTGAAATCGGTCTGGTAGTTTTTGTGTAACAGCAATACAAACATACATACGAAAATATAAATCTTTCTTTTTTATAATATTAGTATAGAAGTATAGAATAGTATAGATATAGATAAGGATAGATATAATTCATTTCCCCGAGTGAAAACTAAACCCATAACTATCATGTTTAAAGTCACTCGCTTGTGCCACATTAAGTAATTAAGGTCTTTTGGGAATTCATAATTGTTGAATTTAAAAACAAAATTTGTTGAATTTAAAAAAAAAATAGCTATACGGTATTTAAATAGACGGTAAGTGCAATTTTTCTAGCGTAAACTCCGATCCTTTTTTAAAAATTTTGAAATCACGGTGTTTTTTCCGATCATGCAAATTAAAAGCTAAAGATTCAGTTGAGTAAAACAGTTATATGTATACGCATAACCGCTATAGCAATTTTGTCGAACTAAGTATTTTAAATTGATATATATTTTTTTCTTATATGTCTTCCATGTACAGACATAGATCCGTTACAATTTTATTATAAGTATAGATTAGAGTAGCCCGACTTACATTATATGCACTCTGAAAACATAATAATTATACTCTTTAATCAGCACTATGAACGAACATCAAGTTTAATTAAAGCAATATTGAACGTCATTTTTGTGTAGCCACCCAACGGTATGACAACATAGGGTTGTTTTATTAAAATAAAATCTCTATTTATGCAAATAATTTAATTTTTTTAGTTTTCAGTTATATCGACTTTTAATTGTCTTAATTAGTCCAGATCAAGCTAAAAGCCATTATTATTGTGTAAAAGATGACATTACAAGTAAGAAGGTGTGTTGTGGATGATACAATTATTTTAGTAATGAGTATATCTCGATGGCTTGGACTTGCTCCAGTGGGTTTTACGAAATCTCGTGACAAAAAAGTCATGTACATCTCACGCACTTTCGTCATCTACGGACTGATTTTCCTTATCGTCTTTGGTCAGTATATTTTTTTTTTATTTATTTATCAGCTTCACGTTGTATCCTGCACATGGCAGGGTAGGCAGAGGGAACCTAGCGTTAAGATACTGTTTCCCGCTTTCTGCCGAATTCTGGAAGCATTGCGTGTTGAGTGGCAGGACTCAACGCCGCTCTTTGCCTCGACACCAGTGCGAAGAAATGGAAAGATAAATTTAATTAAATATTTCATCTCCTCGAGTGGGGATCGAACCCACAACCGAGCAGCTGTGAAGAGCGTTTCCTTAGCAACATCTACTGAGTCTATAATTTTTGAAGGACGTGTGAGTGGAGAGTAGTTCGCTTTGATGAGTTTAGCGAACTATTTCTAATTTTTGAAAGATTTTGTGGGTGGCCGTGAAAGGAGTCTATACCTAGTTTGAAAACTACTGGTCTGAGTCTAGTTCTGATAGTGATTTTATAGACCGCAGCCAGAGAGAGACGTTCTTTACAATCACTAAATCTAGTACTTCCGGAGTACATTTTTCCGTGGGAAAACGGGAGGGTCCCCGATTGACGCAATTCCATTGTTTTTATAGTTTTTTTGACCTATATCTACCCTCTATTACACGAGTTTGCTAACACTAGACAAAAGTTTAAAAAAATATTTCTTATCAACAGATCTTTTGATGTTATTTTCAATGTACATGGATATAAAGTCAACTATTATAGATCAAAATAAAATAAATGATACAGAACAAACAAATTTTGTTATAAGATTATGTAGTACTTTGGTGTCCATTTTCTTAGTTAGCGTTGGTGTTATTAATGCAACAAGAAAAACAAAAACTTTAATGACTTGTTTTGAATCAGTGAGAAAGGTCTGTACAAATTATTCGTACTACAACGTGGGTGACCTTTGTTTTAGATTGTAATATCATAAATGTTGTGTTTCTCAAATTTTTTTGCCACTCACTCTTTCTTCATCAATTTGTTTTTTTTACCATTCTTTCATAACTTCTATTTTGTTGACGTGCTTAAGCATTTTGATCATGTTCTCCTTTGTTCTTGCTAGTGTGTTGGATAATATGATATAATATATTTATTTCCATTTTTAGATAAAAAATAACATCCTTGGCGACTATCAGGATAACATATTAAAATGGAAAATATTAAGTCTGAGTGCGCTGTTCATATTCGTTACATGGATACTTATCTGGGGACACTACCAGGGTAAGAAAACAGAAAACTAAATTTTAATCTCCTTCACTTAGTAAATGTGTATTATACTTTTTTTATTTAGTTTTAGATTTACAAGTATGTATAATTGTACTGTCGTTAGTTATATCAAATATAATGGAGCTGCAGTTTGTAGTCATCGCATTCTGCATTAAATCTGGATTTCAGGCAGTAAACGAGTGTCTGCGTAATGTAATTTGTTAGTATATACTTGTATTATTTTCTTTTTTCATTTTTTTTCAGATATATGTATAAGTTATTCAATACACTTGACGGAATGAAATTGTTTGTCGATTGATTTGTAGTGTTATCATTGTTCGATTTGCTCTTGGCTTGTGCTTTAACAATTTTAGCATTTACAACGTTCCTTGCTCATTTTGACTTGTCCCTTTTTGTATGGAATCTTTAAAATTAAAAATAATAGCTTTGTCTCATACGCAGTTTCTCGACTATGCTTTTGATCTTCAAAAAGAAATTAAGTTCACATTTTTATAATTATATATTTTTTTAATTAATTTGCATAGCAAATTTGGAACAAGAAAATTCTAGAAATTATTTAACGCCAGATTTTTTAAAAATACCTGTTCAGACGATCAATGCAGCTATAGATCTAATCGGAATGACCGACCAACGATACCCAGGTTTTTATTATGCATGTTAATTTTACTTCAAATAAACAATTTCTACAAAATTAAGTTATTAAAAATGTTTAATTAATTTTGCAGATGTAATTGCGGCGAAGCGATTGAAATTACCCCATAAAGTTAGAAAAATCAGCCAATCATATGTCGACGTCAGTGACGTTTTAAGGAACTTTAATGATTCTGAAAGTACAACTACGTTTTTTCAATTCGCAATTTTGACCTTACAAATTATATTTACTATTTTTTATTTGGTAAAGACAGCTCACACACATGAAACTGGTAGGTTATTAGGTGTTATTGAATTTTATTAACTATACAAATTTCATATCAGTCAAAAGTTAAAGTAGAAACAATTTTAATTTTCATCATATGCTTCTGAATTAGAATGCGCTTTGAATTTTAATTTGGACAATACATCCATAATATTATAAAACCATAAAGCCGTGAATATTTCTACAGTTTTAAACTTTACTTATATTTGTAACGAAAAACACATATTATTTTATATGCTGGAGGGTTAAATATACGAATATTATTATCGCGCTGGTAACGAGACAAAGCGCGGCGTTGCCTCGAGAATTCAGCGGAATGTGGGAAATGGAAGTCTTAATAAGAACGGAGTGTCTTAGCACTGGTCCCCTATGCCCACGGGTGCCTCTGTGAGATACAGCGTAAAACTAAAAAAAGGATTTTAATTGATAGATTATAAGATTTAATTTTTTTTCTACATATTTCAAAACCAAATTTACTGGCAATACAATGTGTTTGGTTCGTATATCATGTTTCAAGAATGATATTATTAGTAGAGCCTTGTTCTCGTACTGAAGAAGAGGTATGTTATAATAAAATAATAACACTAATAATTAAATTAGAGTTACTCTCTAGAGTCACTAGAGTCATAATTTTAAGAAAGGAGGATATCCACAATTTTCTTGATTTTATTATTATTAAAGATAATAAAGTTAGGATACGACTCAATGCAAATGTCTGGTATTATAACCGTACGTTATTTACGTTTTTATGTACGTTGTTTCGTTTAATATTATTCTAGGTAGCCAACACTCGTATACTAGTTGGAAAATTGATGTGTCACATCACGAGTGAAGCCGACCCTTTACGGGATGAAACAGAAGCTTTCTACAATCATATCTTGTTAAACGACGTCTCATATACAGTTTTTGGATTTTTTTCATTGAGAAGGCCGCTAATATCCAAGGTCTACGGAATATTTTATTTCTGTAATAGCAAAGCATGAATAACAAGAGCTTAATTTTTGGAAATATATAGTAATTTTGTATGGATTTTCTGCAATAATGCAAAAAAGCGGGCGCATTTGACCCGCCTAAAGTTATTGTGATACCCAAATTATACAAAATCTTTACATAGGTTGTATGTAGCCTTTATGCTATTCTAATTCCCAATCTTTTCTTGATCAGGGACGACTTTTATAGAATTCTCATTAGCAAATACCGCTTTATAGGTATAATAAAATAAATTAATAATTAAACAAACAATTTAATTTCAAAGTCAAAAGTTTTAAGTTGTGTAATTTTTAAAGTAAATATTAAAAATCAATTAATTTCAAAGTATATTACATTTAAATTTTAAAATATTATATGTTTTACCAAAATTTTAAATTATTCACGGAACATATTTTAGCTGCTGCTGACCACTACTCGTCCACGGACCACTGGTTGGGAACCAATGTTCTAATGTATAAGCTTTTATAACTGTAAAGTCTATTACTGTAAATAGGAGTAGATTTTATGTGAAAGTAAAGCGAACATCTATCCTCACAAATTTTCAGATTCATAATATTAGTAAAATAAGATTGACAAATTTTATTGTTTTTGTCTATTGTATTTTATATAAGACAAATACAGGTTAATGGTTAGTGGAAAGAAACTAGAACTTGTAGATTAGCTGATCTCATTTTCCCTTTATTACAGATTATTGGAGGTGTCACTACTATACTGGTGTTACTATTTTAAATCACCGTATTCATAAAGTTTGAAGAGATTTCATTTCGACATTTGGCAAAAGCACTTTACTAGAATGCTATGCTTAGAATTTGTTGAAAACTTACAACAGCTTTATAATAGAGTTAACTTAAATTGCATCAAAACAGATTTTTCAGAATGCAAAAAAATTAAAAACGGATTATTATTGTTTAAAAAAGTACTGTATATATAATCTTGTAAAGATCCTGAGCAACTACTTCGTGTGATTCTATAGATTATAATAATGACCAGTTTGCCTGGACCAAACAGGTTGCATATTTTTAAGCTTAAGTGGTTTCGTAGTTCACATTCGCAACACAATTCCTTTTGTATCTGTGTATTTCTTTTATCTCACTGTAATTTCTTGTGGTGTACAATAAAGTATATTAATATTATTATTTTGTATTTTAATTTCTCAGCTTTAAGCTGATAAAACCGGTGATTTACTATAACTACGGGCATGCGCTAAGTAATTACAGAGTGTAGTGTGTTTAGTTTTGTGAGTTTATGTCAATTTTTTCTATCTGCAAGAATTTCTTCACTGTCCTACATGTATGGTTTTTGGTATGACGCCGATGGTGGATATAACTATTGCGACGACGTAGACTTTATCCTATTTCCAGATACGAGTGACTTCCTCTTTAAGATCTGCATATTTATTTATTTTTTCAACTATTGTTTTTTGTATGCTATGAGTGTTAGGGAATTTTATCTTGTAGTGTTTGTTATATCTGGTTTATTGTATGGTATGGTTTTATTAGTGGGTATAACGCGATCATAATATATTTTATGTAAGGCATTCTCTAGAACTGTTTGAGGTGTGTTTCGACGTTGAGTTCCGCCACTCAACACGCAATGCCTCCAGAAATTGGCGGAAAGTGGGGAACGGAAATTCTTAACACTAGGTTCCCTGCTGTGTGCGGAATACAGCTGAGTAAGAGTGAAGCTGAAAAAAAAACATATTTACTAGTTATTTATGTCGGTAAGTGTAGTCTGTCTGTAAACTGTACTGTGTAACTGTGAAAGTAAGCTGCTTAAACCAAAAGTTATGAATTTTGTCTATACCTGGTTATATCCAATTATGTAACTTATCTGTAATTTCTTTAATATCTTCTTCTATTATTTCATTGTATTTCATGATTTCAAGGTCATACCATGTTTATCCTTCTTTTACTATCCAATCTACTTGATTGTTATGATGAGTTTGCTCTTTCCAAATGCCTGACCAATGTTGTTCTTATTCTTTTATAATTTTTTTAGGTCTATTATTATTAATGTATTGTGTGAGTTTTGTATGTCTGCCCTCAATTTTTTATATCCTTTTCAAATCTATGTTGTCAAGCTGGTTTATTTTTGTTTCTTTTACTTGTAATTATTGAATTTTCAGTGATTTTGTAATTTAATTCTTCTGTTATAGTAAATGCAGTGCAGTCTTTTCATTAAATGAATTGGAAAGTTGGTAAAGTTTGTGGCAATATGTGAGTTTTGGTAATTTTGGCTTCATCTTTGGATACAAATTACAACGCGTGTATATTCTTCGTTAGGTGGTTGCTCATTTTACAAAGCCTTCAATGTCGTTCTCTAGCAGCCGTGTTATAGTTTCTGTTTGTGTAAAAATATGAGAAGTTATAAAATAACCGTATTTGCGTAATGTAGATTTTTTTGTAGATAAGCTTTGAATGTTTTCCTGGGAAAATGTAGATGTTGGTGAGGAAGTTCTTGTTTGTGTTTGTAATTTGATATTTTTGTTACGTATAAAATATTTGTGTCTTCTTCCTCTAATTGTATTTTACTTCTTCTTTAAGTCGATTGAGTATTTCTTGAAATAGTAATTTATTTCTTTCTATTGTTCTCATTTGGTCTGAAATTCTTTGCTCTGATACTTTAATTTGTGGGTAATTTAGTAAAAATTGTTCGTGTAATTTTTTCTGTATATAGTCATGTCTGTCTCTTATTTGGTGATATAGTTGTAAATGCGCATGATAAATAGGTTTACATCGTTGCTCCATTGCATACGTACTCTAGTTTTACCAGCTTGGGTGAACGAGGGCAAAACGACATTTGCCTCCCGCGTAACACCCAAAATCGATGTTGGTGTCCCTCTAGTACAGATCGAAGATGTTGGTGATAAATGTACCAACTTTGTTCGGTTGTACGATTCGGTACTCGAACTGTATGATTCACTTGGGCTAGTGACTCTACTGGTGTATGTGTGTAAAAGTTCGGCTGTCAATTTTTCGGGTTGTAAATCCCCGGTGGGAGCCTACCTGCTCAGCTCCTTACCATTGACGGTCCGTATGCTGAAACACCCAGCGTTAGCGCTAGGTGCACCCCGACTATTTTTCCTTAGGAAGCGGCCCCCTCAGTTTCTTTCCAGATTAATCTGGTCTCCATATTTAATGGGTTACCATTGCCAAGTTGGCCACGCCAGTAATTTATTTATCGTGTGTCCGCCCCCTACGTGATCAGGTGGTCGATCGGACAGGACGTGTGGTTACATTTTAGGGTTTTTTTATTATTAGCATTGTCATTATGATTGTGACTGTGACTGCGAATGCGACTGCCACTGCGACTGCGACTGCGACTGCGACTGCGACTGCGACTGCGACTGCGACTGCGACTGCGACTGCGACTGCGACTGCGACTGCGACTGCGACTGCGACTGCGACTGCGACTGCGACTGCGAAAGAGGTGTTTCATTGCCAAGGGCCTTAACCAAGTATAGAGGCAATCGAGTGTACAGATGATATTGATAAAAATTTATATAATCTCCAATTTTTTTTATCACTATACAAATAATAATTTGCAAACAACATCAAACAACAAATCAATGAAAACTAAAAGATATACCATATTCGATAAAACAGTTGCAAAAAATAAGACTATTAAGAAGTAGCAATTAAGTCGAATAACATACTTTAAATTGATATAACTTTCTTACTTTACTTTAAATCGATATGACTCGTGGCCTACCTCTGACCACCTACCAGGCACTATCATATATAGATCATTTTCTAAATGTCTGACATCGTTGATATTTTTTGAGAGCTTAAGGTCATCCGCGAACATGAATGGCGTAGAATACTCAAAGCATTTTGGCAGGTTATTAATAAAAATATTAAACAATAAGGGCCCTAAATGCGAGTCCTAAAATACTCTGGATGTTATTTTAAATTTACGAGATTCATGTCCATTTGCAACGACATAGAGGTATCTATCGTGACTAGCCATTATAAATATGACTAGCCATTGCAGTACCAACCCGCTAGACCATAAGCCGATAATTTTAAAAGAAGGATTGAAGTAGGTACTAGATCAAATGCTTTACTGAAATCTGAGAAAAATCACATCGATTCTTTTTCTTTTGTCTATACTCTATATAGTCAATTAATGTCTCAGAATAAGCAACTAAGAGCAAGCAGGGGCTATGTGGAATATATAGGGCTTTATGGAATCTACCATGCACCTGCTGCTTTTCCAATTTCCACACAACCAGAAGATCAGAATCAGAAGTAATAAGTACTATAGGCCTACACCAGTTCTCTTTGCTCAAGGAAAGAGGAGTAAGGTCTTTGTCAACTGTTACTGCAGTCGCTATGACTGCATACTTCGTGGTTATGGACGTTCTTGACATTCAAAAAGCCCCGACCCCCACACTTACGCGGGATTTATAGTGTCATTATAGACAAACTCGGGTAGTGCATTCGGTATGTTGTCAACAATTTACGTATTTGGCGGATCTAAAACAGAGTCTAACTTAGTCTGTGTTCGGTTTTTTTTAGGCGACCAAAGAAACGCTCCTTTATTAATTGCTTTATGTTTTGTTCATCAATATCCAATGCTACAGATATTCCAAAATAATTATAAGTCTCACCTTTACCAAGAGTTCTGAAGGAAACAGAATCTGATATACAAATATTATCAGATCTTATCGCACTCCCCCACACACCATGCTTGCTCGCACATCCTTATATATAAGGATGGAATTTGGCGACGATAAACTACTAAAAAAAGTTTGAGTAACCATTGGTAGCCGCATAATGATCAGATCAGGTTGTTTTGACGCAAATAATTTTAAATCGGCCAAGTTTCAGATTATTATTATCATCGTATTATACAAATGTATTTTATTTAAAAAAAATTAAATTATGTATCACTTATTTATAAAAAGGTAACCATATACCTATCTAGATTTTTTGAACATACTTAAAATTACGATTATTTTCCGAGTTAAGTTAATGAATAATAAGCGAATAAAGTCATCTTTTTAAATACGCGACACGATTCTAGGACTCTATGTGCTTTGTTAATTTCCTGAGATTAAATCTTTTGCTTTCGGGCAATTCGGAGATTTCTTTGAATTCTTCTCTTTAGTGCTTTGAACGCCTTTTTCGTACGAACTCTATGAAATATTTATATGGATAGTTAGATCTTTTTTGTCCCAAGCAGAGGAGGTTTCATTGTACCAATCAATACACCGTTACACAAACATTTAACTAATACCAAGCGGATTTTCAAAATCGTATTTTGCTACGTACCTACTTTATGTAATACAATCACAGCAATTCGGTTCTCTTGATAAAGAGAAGTGCGGTGATAACCGCACTCTATTTTAATATCTTAAAATATTTTAGAATATGCTAGCGCGAAAACAAGAAAACACAATGAACAATCGTATAAAAATGACAGAATCCAAATTCAATTTTTTTTTTAATTGTAACCAAATCTATGGCCAGACTGAATACAATATTTTGCTTCATCTGTTTAATGATTACATTTCTCTCGAAATCGCGTAAATTTATGAAGCTGAATTTAATTACAAATAAGTATTATATATAACCTTATATATTATATATAAGCTTAAGCTTATTTTTTTTTCTATAAAAAATCAAGCTTCTAAATCAATGTAAATAAAAGATTCGAATATTGAAGTATCGTTCTTGCTTCATTTGATATTAAATTTGCCGCGTAAACGAAATAACTATGTAGGGCACTTCCCATGAACCTACCGTTTTGTCACGAAGCGAGTTGAGAACTTACAATACAAATAATAGTAATTTCCTATAAATTATATGGCATAAAAAAAATCTAAACTATTAATTGTAGTTATTTTCATCCAAAATGAGTGCATAAATTCAAATTCAAATTATTCTTTATCAAATACTTTCTTACAAACACTTTTAAATCATCGAATGAACGTATGTTTGACAACTTTTATAATTTGTTTCCCGTTGATCTACAACCCCGAAATTGACGGTTTTTAATAATAATAAATTAATTAATTAGCTTTACGCTGTATCCCGCACACAGCAGGGTAGGCAGAGGGAACCTAGTGTTAAGACACTCCGTTCCCCACTTTCTGCCGAATTCTGGAGGCATTGCGTGTTGAGTGGCAGAACTGAACGCCGCGCTTAACCTCGACACCAGAGCGAAGAAATGGAAATATAAATTTAAGTAAATATTTCATCTCCTCGAGTGGGAATCGAACCCACAACCAGTCGGTTTTGCAGTCACACCTCGTTCTGCTGCGCCACGACCGGCCTCTTTTATTCTTTAAATAACATGAATATTTTCATGCCTCTTGGCAATACATTCAAACTATTCTGTACAATCATTAACATCTCAACAGCGACACGATGAAGTTGACAATGTTAAATAAAAACATATATAAATCGATCTCTGAATATGATTAAAACTTAAGTGAAAAAAACAAATTGATAAAAGGAAAAAAAAAACAAGACCATAGTTGAAAATTGTATAATTTATTAAGATAAGTGTATGTTAATAGAAAAATCTCCGCCGTTGCACTTAAAAACGGCCAGAAATGTTGAAATTATCGACTATACACTACTTACAATGCTTCACACCAACAATCCGTTTCAATAATCTGACACTCTTAGGAACATTTGCACCTTAACCTACTATAATACCTACGAGGCTACTCGCGACGTACACAGTACAAGCCTTATACAATGAAACATAATACGAACATAAATGAAGGCACTAGAGAAAAAAAAATCGATATGTCATTACATTAAATGAAAGTATCATTTTTTAAACAATCGGAAACACGTATCTTATTTAGTATTTTTTTTTATACAATTTACATTATACAATTATATTTTGGAGTGCGATCCTGTGCTTTAAAATTAAATAAATTGGATGCGTTATTTTGAAATATACTTTGGAATTTAGTTATAAAAAATATTTTTTTGTGACAATTACTTATTATTTTCAAACGCACATATATATAACAAAAGCACGGTTGGTCATTGTATTTTATAATGTTTTTTTTTAAATTAAAAACACCAGAATAAATAAATAACCAAAAATGTATTTAGATATTGGAAGGAACAAATATTAAATATATAAGAAATTAGCAATTTCGTATAATTAACTGCAATAAATAAAAAATATATATTAAAAAAAAATTATATGCAGATTTTATATCTGTGAAATGAAAATTTATTTGCAATTTAAAATCTCAAAATGCTAATTACAAGATTTAACTTTTTTTTTATTGCTTTACCGACGTGATTTTTTATTTTAATTCAACTACAATATTATTTTAATAATTAATAATTTCAATACTATTTGAATGATAAAAAATTATACTTATACGAATTCTTATATTTAATAAATGTTTTATCAATAAAATATACAATACACATAATAATAATAATAATATATCTATATATTCAGCATGCTGGTGTATAAACAAAATAGTTTATCAATATCACTTTACAAGTCACACTGAAGAAAATAAATAATAAAAATGAATACTACAGTACGCTCGACAGACGACGACCGCCCGAGGTTAGCTGTAGATGGCTGATTTAATTTTAGGATTTTCTTATTATTACTACCCCAATGAATAATACGTTAAAGTTCAGAAAGCCTAACTTCAGAGTGGCCACGACTAGCCGACAGCACTGTAAAATTGCATCTATTATGATTATTATGTTTTTATTTACAATTTATTGCTCTTAAATATTAAAAATTTAATTTTAAAATCTTTTATTTATAATTTTGAGGATCAGCTCCGTCAACAATTCGAAACTGAATGTGTAGGTTATATAGCTATTGGCTTTGTCATTCATAATCATTACAAAAGGCAGTTTTTTTTAATATTGTCTATGGAAGCACTGAACTTTGCCGAATGTAGCTAAAAAAGAAATATCGCTGTGACAAAATAGTAAAATTATTGCTTTATTTAAAGGTGCTGCTGTTACTTAGTGAACCATCTAAAAATTACGTCTTGCGAATTCCATGAGTTTTTAACTCCTCCTTTCTTGTCACATATATGAGATCCCCTAACTAATGTGACGTCACACATTTGCAATTTTTACAGCTACAAATTAGTAAATAAAAACAACACTAACATATTTCGAGCTTAATTACTTATATATTTCGAAACGTGGTGTCACAGAATCTAGGATCCATCCCCACACAATGTCACACTATGCCAACTCCTGTGGGTAACAGGGATTGGCGAAGTGTGACATTGTATGAAGTGTGACATTGTGTGAAGTGTGACATTGTGTGAAGTGTGACCTTAACGTGTGACGTAATTTACAGATGGCCCCTTATATCCTTTCTCATTCACTTTTCTATATAATGCAAGAGGTGAAAACTAAAATTAAATAATTCATAATATAAAATAAAAGCAGTTCATTTTTTTTTTAAGTAAATGTGTTCTAAGTTCATAAATTAGCAACTGGCTGTTTTCATTTGATTTTTTTACAAAACGGAATTCACAAGTAAAATTTCTTCAATGAAAATAAAAGACATTAAAAATTAACAATGACACTAAAAAACACAACTATTATAAAAAAAATCACAACGCATTAAAGAAACAATGTAGAGCGAATAAGCCAAAATTGTTAAATAGAACAGAGTAGTGTTAAGACACTCCGTTCCCCAGTCCGACCAATTTTGCCAGTCATGTACATGTGGCGGATATCAACCAACAGAACAAGGATATAATTCATTTCCTTAAGTAGGAATCGAACCCACAACCGTTTACATCGCTGCGGCACACCGTTTGACACGGTGTCCACGTTATTTTATTAGCTCGTAGCATAGACAAAAAAAACTAAATACATTTCAACCGCTCACCTCTTGTACAAGCAACTATCAACAACCATCAACTTTATAATACTTTTAGTATGAGTAAATTAAAAAAAAAATACTACTATTTACTTAGCAATATAAAAGAACTTACAATGAGATAATGAAATTACACCTTAAAACGAAACTTTTATATAAAAATAATAATTAATTATTTTTTAAAAAAAGTGTGTGTACATACATGTCAGTTCAAGTGACCTAATTGACAAATTTTACTATTTACAGTACGGTCGGCGAGTCGTGGCCGCCCTGAAGCTAGTTGTAGATGGCTGCGCAGATTTGATTTTAAATTATTTTTTCTTACTTTTGATTATTTACTTCTCGATTGAATAATGCGCAATAATTAAGAAAATCTAACTTCATAGCGGCTACGACTCATTCGTCATACTGTGCTCTATAGATGCAATTGTTCTTGAACTGCTCTATATTTTCTTAAAAATAAGTTTTTGTAAGCATAACAGCTTCTTGTGCAGACACAAAATTTTAAATTATATTTAATAAAAAGGAAATACCCTCAAAATGAGAACAAAGTTATATTGTATTGTGTTCTTTTTATAACATTTATTTATATAATTAGGTCACACGCTGACAACTCATGAATTCAATTACTTTCTAGAACAAATGCTTTTGATAATATTGATTATAATTATATACGTATTTTTATACATATGACGTATGATATTGCCATTTTGGTTTTAGTTGACATCGTGAATAGTGTATTATATAGCAGAATTAAAATAATTTGACGACTAATTATAATTATTATATTATTTATCCTGTATAAATCCTGGAAGTGTCAGCGCTCCTTTTACAGGAACAGCATATAGGGTAAAATATTTCAAACCCATATCTAAAGAAATTAATCAAGATACTTAAACAGTTTAGACGTAGGATTTTTTTTTTCATTTCACGATGTTTATGCATACCTGTATTTCGTGTGACGCAGTTACGCGTAGATACCAATAACGTAAACACATACTACTACGAAAATACTACTAAAGGTTAAGCAACTTTGACCTTGCCGCCAATACCTCGATTCGATTCGACTCGATTTCGGAATGAGGCGTATGCGGCGGTTTCCCTTTGATAGGTTTGTGTGCGTGCGTCATTCTTGACAAATGGCATTTTATTTCACAACGATGATTTTATTATTTATTTTGTTTGAAAAAATCATTTTTTCATATTTGGGAAAAAAAATATTTTATAACTGTATTAGGATTTTATAGAGTAGTTAAAAGTGTGATTTCATTTAAAGTGATAATGACACTTCCACCTGTATAAAGGATTAATAATTATATTAAATAAAAAAAAATTGTAAGATATAATACGAAAGTCTTTATCTTTTACTTAAATATATGTAAGTTTTTAATGCAAAAATATGAATTGTTTTTATAAAATATAAATACAAACCCACAATATCAGTGAATGAAGAAAAAAATTTAAGTTTAAACAAAATAAAATTTAATTTGAAACAAGAAAAATAAAATATATACAAGCGTATAACAATATAAAACTGTATGTGTTTATGCATGTAAATATTGTTGCATCATTTTAATTAATAGACACCATTGAATAAATTCAGTTGGAAAATATTCAATTTTTTAAACATTTTTAAAGTGTTATTCCACACTTAGGAAAGAAAAATACTTATCTAGAAAACGTACAAAAATTTGAACGAAGTGGGACTCGAAACCCCGCCTCCTGGATAGGAGAACGTATGGCTCAGTGGTCAGAGCGCCTGGTCGGTTTCCAGGAGGCGCGGGTTCTAGTCACACGTTCAAATTTTTGACCGTTTTCTAAATAAGAAATATTCAAATTATCATAATTTAAACAAACAAACATGCATCTATGGAGAACTGTCAAGATAATAAAATATTATTGTATCTTGGATATTTGTAATTCTGAACGGTCTATATATATCTTAGTCTATTCAAAATAACTCTATGGTATGTATAAGAAAAATGTATATACTATATAATATGAATTCATTAATTAATTAATCAACTATTACTATAATTTAAATCTGACAATAAAAACCCTTCAGCTATTTCAATTTATTTCGACAACTTAAGTTATAATTTCACTACAAATGTATTTCTTTAAAAAAAAATAATACAAAACATTCGAATTTCAAATAATTTCAAAGTTTTTTTTTTTTGGATAAAATTTTGGTCGCCCAAAACATTAATGCCTAAATGTTTTACACTATAATAAACTTTACAACTTCACTTATACTTTCTTAATTATTTAATCTATATATTTAAAATGTAAATTGCACTTAAATGTATCACTTATTTATAAAAAGTTAACCATATATCTATAGATCTCTTGAACATACTTAAATTTACGATTATCTTCCGAGTTATATGAACAATAAACGAATTAAGTACAGAAATCTAGACTTGCAACGATTATTTCTCAAAAAAATCGATATTCGAAAATCCAATACTTTTTTATTTGTAATTTTTTTTATCTGTAATTATATAATGTTTACTGTATCATTATTTTTATATGAACACGTATTCGATTAACTGCTTAAGAAAATCTATTTTTGGAAAAACTCGATATTCGCATATCGATTAATTGAAACTTTGTTACAAGCTTATAATATAATCTCGCTAAACTATTTGATTTATTGTATGGTTTAGTGTCCTTATGTACTTCTATCACTGGAACAAACTTTGCACTTTTAGTTTAGGCAAGAACTGTGGCTCCCCTTTTATAATTTTTTCCTGTAATTCAATACATATGTATTAAAATATGTTCAACTGTTAACTATTAAATAAAAAAAGTGCTTAACGCTGCACACAGCAGACTGAAGACTGAAGAAATGGAAATATAAATTTAAATAAATATTTCATTTCCTCGAGGGGGAATCGAACCCACAACCAGTCGCGTTTACAGTCACACTTTGTGCCCCTGCGCCACGACTGGCGTGTAACTAAAACAATAAAAATACTTTAAAAGTATAATTTGTTTTAGTAATTTATCCTAAAATATATATGTTTACAATTTTTTTAGCTTCACGCTGTATTCCTGTGCATGACAGGGTAGGCAGAAGGAAACTGGGAACCTAGTATTAACACACTTCCGTTACCCACTTTCTCCCGAATTTTCAATTTTCAATCATTTGCTCTATGGTCACTTGTAACTGTAGTAACGAAGCTAGGAAAAAAGTGGCCAGATGGAACTCTCTATCTTTGGAAAAACAATTATTTTGAAAAAAAAACTGTTTTCAGGAATCTCAATACCATTTTTAAAAATCTATTTATAGACACCCCACACGTATAGATTTGATGATCCCCCCTGGAGCCCCCCTCTAACATATACATTTTTATATTATTTATAAAAATTGTAAAACGGTTAACAGAGTACAATTACTAAGTTTCAATTGTATATAGTCCTAATAGTTTAAGGGTATAATTTAGACGATTACCAGAAATATTCTTAAGACCTTAAGCCTAAGTACCAAATATAATAAATAACTCCAAAAAAAAAAGGTGACTATATAAAAAGGGTCTTAGAGTATATCATATAATTATCCAAAATAAATAAATAAACATTATAATAATTACCAAATAATGTCTTGCAAAAACTTTAATATTACTATAAAAATCTTACTCCTAATTAGTCGACGTAAAATAATAATAAAATCAGCTTCACGCTGTATCCCGCACATAGCAGGGTAGGCAGAGGGAACCTAGTGTTAAGACGTTCCCCACTTTCTGCCGAATTCTGGAGTCATTGCGTGTTGAGTGGCGGAACTCAGCGCCGCGTTTTGCCTCGACACCAGAGCGAAGAAACGAAAATATAAATGTAAACAAATATTCCATTTCCTCCAGTGGGGATCGAACACACAACCACTCGATTTTACAGTTACGCTTTGTGCTTCACTGATTTGACGTCATCTATAATAAATAAATTGTTCATTTGTTGCTCTGTTAATCGATAGTTTGGAATGAAAATAAAATATATTTCCATTTTGCTTTTGATATTTTTATTTTACAGCAAAATTATGGCCGTCGTAGCGAAAGGGCACAAGGTTGTGTCAGTAACGCGGGGGTTGTATTTGTGATCCCCACTCGTAGTTCAAAACACAACGCTCCGAAAAATTCGGCGGAAAGTGGGGAACGGAGTAGGGAACAATAAAAGTAGGTTCCCCCCTCTGCCTAACATGCTGTACGCGTGAAGCTGATTTTAATATTAAGACTGACATATTGATTCTATTTGGCTATATTATTAAATTTAATTAATTTCACATAAGAAAAAACAAGTGATGTATGTTTGGGATTCCGCTATATTATTTGGTATTTTAAAAAATACTCTAGCAATCTTTAGCTTTTCAGCTTTTTTAGCTTAACAAAAAATACTAAATTAAACCTCGTGACATAAAATATTGGTAACATCTGTTTAGACCAGTGGTTCCCAACCAGTGGTCCGCGGACCACCACTGGTCCGCAGAAGCCTAAATATGGTCCGCGAACGATTTTAATTTTATGACTGGGGATGATAATTTCTATTATACCTACATGCATAGTGGTCCCTGTTTCCAAGAATGATATAAAAGTGGTCCTTGATCAAGAAAAGGTTGGGAACCCCTGGTTTAGACAATATATGATATTTAGTATGAAGTGAATTTTAAAGGCTATCTATATAATTTTATAGCAGTCAATAATAAGAAAAATTGGATTTATTGACTAATATTTTAGGAAACGTAATTTGGTGACCATTTATCCATTTTGGTAAATGTTTCTAATTTTACTGGTAGTGAAAAAGGTATTTTTGGGTGGCGTTTAACACAAGGCATAGTTTAATAGACAGACGTGAGGAATTTATAATAGTTCCGTTTTCGCCATGCGGCTACGGTACCCTAATAAATGATATTATTAATATTTTCTGCTTTATATGCGATATTATTAATATTATAAATTATTATACTAGTACTTACTTCCTCATAATCTTTACTGGACAGCTCGAGTGGATCTTTAAGTATCTAAAACAAATAATAATTTACAAATTAATTAATTAAAATTTAATTCGTTTTATTAGTTGTTATACATGGATATAAGTTCTATATAGTATCAAAACACTTCGTTCCCATCAAGACACTTCTTTTTCTCACTTTCCGCCCAATTAGAAGCAAAAAATAATGATAAAAAATATTAGTCACTGATAATATTAGCGACAAGAGGTCACCAGAACATTATGAACGTGTAAATATTGTTCTCAAAATATTTATCAATTTTAGAATCCTTTATAGATTGCTGTAAAAAAATACATTTCACTTCAACAATACATGTTAAATTAGTTTAGGCGTAGGGGCACAAGTATGAGATTGCAAGCGCGACACGTCGTGGTTCGATTTCCAATCCAAGAAATGAACGTTCAGGAGCAAAAGTGAAAAGAGGCTACCTTGGGCGGGCGTCCGCGGCGCGAGGGGCGCAGCGCGGCGCCGTGCTGCGCGGCCAGCACGCGCAGCTGGTGCGCGCGCAGCAGGTGCTCCGTGTGCTCGCGCGCCGACGCCAGCCGCGCGCCGCACGACGAGAACACGCACGACACGCCCCACTCTAAACACGGTGCGGGTTCAATTCACATTTCACGAATACTTCATATTTTAGGCAAAGTGCGAGGTTGAGTTCCGCCACTCAACACGCTATGCCTGAGGAATTCGTCGAAAAGTGACAACGGCAACACTACATTTCCAGGTTCAATCTGCCTACCCTGCTATGTGCGGAACGCAGCGTGAAGCAAAAAAAATTGTACTGTCAAATACCGTTAACAAAGAACAGTATCAAGTAGAAAACCACAAAATCATACGAGAAGCATAATATCAGTCAATACAAGTAATTTTATACATTACTTTCTAACAAATATAAAAATATAAAAAGAAAATAAGTATTAGGCATCATTTCCAAAGTAGCCTTAACGGCTACTTTGGAAATGATGCCTAATAACAAGAAAAAATTAAATACTAACAACAAAAAATTATATAGCAACCTACAAAAATAGTAGAATATTTAATTTTATAATCAAAAGTAAATTAAATAGAGCAAGCAAGTAGTACCGTGTGCCGCGCTCTTGTCCTCCTCCTTGACGTGGTGCGAGGCGGCGCGCAGGCGGCGCTCGCTGCGCGTGCTGCGCGTCGGACTCATTAAGTAGTGGACTTCCCGTCTGTAACGCAAATAACCATTTAAAATATTCATTAATAAAAAACAAAAACTATATAAATTTTTAAATATTTTTTTTTCAGCTCACGCTGTATCCCGCACACAGCAGAGTAGGCAGTAATTCAAATATATATGTATTAAAGACAGAGACGGAGGGAACCTAGTGTTATGACACTCCGTTCCCCACTTTCCGCCAATTTCTGGAGGCGTTGCGTGTTGAGTGGCGGAACCTAACGCCGCGTTTTCCCCTCAACACCAGAACGAGTGGGGATCGAACCCACAACCAGTCGATTTACAAGCACACTTTGTGCCACTGCGCCACGACTGGACTTAAATAATTAGAACAGTCATATAACAGGTGTAATATGTGTAATGTTTGGATTAAGCTTAATCGTCCGGCATCCCGTACATATTGGTCCTTCGAGCCGTATATGAACCAGCGACCTATGAATCTACATCACGTTGTGGTTTGATAAATACCAAAATTATATATACAGATATATTTGTAGAATGTTCCGTGAGACTATTAAAATATAAAAAATCCTAATTTAAATAGAGAAGACGGTTGGTAGCTTCCTACCACCTGGGGTCCACTCATAAAAAGTTTGAAGTCTCAACCCACCATATCACAGGGTAAGACAATCAGCTCATTCTGCAAGAATCCAGGGCAGTACGCGAGGCAATTGAGAAATCGTTAGCAGCAAATTACAGAACACAGGTACTGCGGACATTTTACATTAAAATGTAATGTTTTGTCATCGGTCAAATTATATCTCCATTTTTACTATCGGTCAACCTGTTCATAGGCCAGTACTGTTGTGATTCCGTTCATACTTTTGTTGTTAAGTTTCTTGTTTTGTTTTCTAATTATTTTGTTTTGAACGAAATGTCTTAACACTAGGTTCCCTCTGCCTACTCTAATATGTGCGGGATATAGCGTAAAACTGAAAAACATATTATTTCTATAATACCTGTGCAAATACATATGGTTGCGTTGAGAAAACCGTTCACCGCACACCGTACAGTCATAGGCTTGCTCCATGGGTCGCCCCGTCATATGCCTTTTGCGATGTTGATTCAAATTTGTTACCTGAAATATGTAATTAAATATTGTGATATTATTAATAAAATACTGTTTTATATTTAAATAAATATTATAAAATAGTATAATTGTGGTAATTATTAAATATCTATACATATTATAATAAAATAGTAACTAATTTCTGTCCATGGAAGGAAGATGTATAAGAAAAATAAATGTGACGATATTTATCAATGTATCAATAGAACCGAAACAATGTGTTGTACACACTTGTATGTGCGTTTGTGAACAGTAATCTCAGAAATGACTAAATTGTTCAAATTACTATTTTTGATATTAAATGCAGTTTTAATGTATATAAATTATTAAATATAAAAGTTTTGGAAATATATTAATTTCATTTCTTCACTCTGGTAAGTGCAGTGTTGAGTTCCACCACTAGACACACAATTTCTCTTGCAAACTGAGAGGTTCATGGGGAACAGAGTGTCTTTACACTAACTACCTACTCTGCTATATGCGAAATACAGCATGAACCTAAAAAATATATATTACTCCCTATCTATGCATATAACAAAAAAATATATACCTTACCTGAGCGTATGCTTTATCACATCCAGGCTCCTGACACACAAAAGGCCTTTCACCAGTATGAAGACGCACATGGTTGTTTAAATTTGTTACCTACAAATATAATAAAAAGAAAATATGTTTAGAACATCATTAAAATAGAAAAAAAAGTTTTCATTTTTTTATTAGCTTCACGCTGTATCCCGCATATAGCAGGATAGGCAGACGGATACCTTGTTCTCCACCTGCCGCGGAATTTTCGAAACACAATTTGCACGTTGAGTGGCGGAACTGAACGCCGCGCTTTTTGGCTGTATACCAGTGCAAGGAAATTGAAATCTACGTATAAATGGGACGATTGTGGGTAAGAATACTCCGATTGCGGAGGAATGCTTTATTTAACATTTTCATTTCTTTGCTCTGGTAACAAAAGAAAACAATGTGTTGAATTCCGCTACTTTACAATATCCCCAAAATTTGACGTAAAGTAGGTAATGGAGTGTGTTAACACTAGTTCTTTCTACTCACCCTACTATATGAGGGGTAAAAAATAAGGTAAAAAATGCAGTGTTACCTGAGTAAAGGCCTTTCCACACTCTTGACATTTGTACGGACGCTCATTGGTGTGTATGCGAAGGTGCGCGCGTAGATTGTTTGATTGGGAGAATGCTGAAAGAAAATATCATAATTAAAATTGACAATACCTCAAGATTTCAGCAGAAAATAGGGAACAGTGTCTTAACAATACATTCCTTCTGCCTACATATAAAAAAATATGTATTATAATTTTTAAATGCAATATAATTATTTTTTCCCATTGAACCATACATTCATAAAGTCAATTTTGAATGCTTTATGGAGGTCACTGCCACGCTTTACTTCGCACTAGAGCAAAGATATTGGGCCAGTCATGGCGCAGGGGCACAAAATGTGACTGTAAAACCGACTGGTTGTGTGTTTGATCCTCAATCGAGGAGATGAAATATTTATTTAAAATTTATATTTCCATTTCTTTGTTCTGGTGTTGAGGCAAAGCGCGGCGTTGAGGTCTGCCACTCAACACTCAATGCCTCCAGAATTTGGCAGAAAGTGGGGAATAGAATGTGAACACTAGGTTCCCTCTGCCTACCCTGCTGTGAGCAGGATACAGCGTGAAGCTGATTAAGTAAAGAAATTAAAATATTAAAAAAATTATTTCCTATTGCATTTACAGTCACACACTTGTGTTCCCGCATCATGACCAGCCTCCATTATTATACATATTCAATGAAAATATTATAACTTATAAAATATTTTCATTAATTATGTGTGGTAATAGTGATACCCTATTGTCTGTCTATTGGAGATATAGAAGATGTTTTTATATTTTTCAACAATTTTGATAATTGTCTTTAAAAACGAACCTTTATTACAATAAGTGCAAACAAATCTTCTTTCTGCACGATGATTGCGCATATGATTTTGCAACTGCATACTTTTGCTGAATGTTTTATCGCAAATACCACAATGTAAGTTGACTTCACCTTCCTGCAAAAAAAATATCCTAATCAATAACTTGGTTTGATTTCCACTAGGAGGAATTAATTATTTAAATTTCTTTGCTCTGCTAAAACAAGACATAATACTGCATCAATATTGTCATTCTTAATATACATATGATTTGATGAGATTACCATTATATCATTAATGAATCTACATTTTAGAAAGAAACATTAGTTCAATTAAAAACTGAAAACAAATGTATTTCTGAACTGGACGAAAACTTCTCATGACTTCTTATGCCCTTATTCAATATTAAAAGCATCTTTACTTCTTTTATTTTTTTTCATAAACATGAAAAGGTGTACTCACTTCTTCATTTGTTTGAGATTCTGATTGTTGCTCTGTATTTTCAGGATTTGTATCATCTATTGTTATTTCTGGTACCAAAGGCTGACATTTAAAACAAGCATATACACCATCTTTCCCTGTCTCAAATAATGTCTAAAAAAATAAAATTATATTAAATTAGTCCACATCAAAAAAAAAAAAATTAGTAAATAAACATTTACTATCTGGCCTTATAGTGCACAATCCGAAAAAAAATATTAAAAAGTAACAAAACCAGCGAACCCGGCATTCGCTATTTTTATGTAAATAATAAAACAACAATTTCAATTTATAACAGTATTACGATGAGATATCGAAAAACAGAAAGCTAGCACTCAGTATTATCGAACAGAAAAAAATAAACACAAATGTTTTTTATACGACGCAGAGCCAGACGTAAAAAAAACAGAGCGACGGTCGAGGGAAGTAAAAAAAATACCGCGGGCAGGTTTCGAATGCAGGTTTTTTATTACAACTGCAGGAAGGTGCTACAATTTTAGATCGTAGTTAAATAGAAATGAATACTAAGAACGATAAAGCTATACTAATGTCTTTAAAACTGAAATTCCGATTTCAGATGTTATTTTTGTAACTATATCTAAAAAGAAAACAAAAATATACTGTGCTAATTGTGCTGAATTTCCATGATATTAATATAAAAGGGTACTCACAACTGTGGGTTTTAAGCAGATCCCACATTTATCCATTGTGGAAATATATGTCCTTCACTTTACCAATAAAAACAACAATAATCCCGTCAATATTAGTATTTTTCTCATTATACGACAGCTCGTCAGTGAAAAGACAGATAGAAGCGGGGTGGGGCACAGTGGGGCAGGCAAATATAGATAAAATTTAAACCATACAAACTTTTATTGTTTTTTTATTGACGTGCGCATAAAATATACTTTTTAAGTATATCTACAGTATCTGATATTCTAATAGTTTTTAAACTAACGAATAAGCACAGAAAACTTGATTTTTATCTAATTTTAGCAATTATACGGGGATAATTTTAATTTTGTCTTTATAAAATAAAGCTGAATTACACTGCTAGCTGCCATAAACAAAATTATTAAAAAATAAATATATAAAATAAATAAAAAAAGCGCATTTTTTTGAAGTATATTTGTTTTAAATAATAACTTAATATAATATAAAAGGCGGTAATCTGTAATTTTTGATAATTTATTGACATAAAAGTAATATTGACATTTATGCCGCATTATTAATGTGGACATAGTCTTATGTCTAATGTTTTGGAATAATATATGACATTGACAATCGAGGAACAAAAATTTTGTCATTTGTACTTCAACTTTTCAATTTTCCTCATTGTTTATTTTTTAGTTAGTGCTTTAATTATACCCTTATATAATTTTGTTTGCTTTTCAAACATAAATTGCTATGTAATTATTACTTGATGTAAGACTAACCTATTACAACCTTGCTCCTTGAACTTGAAAAATTCGTCGTAAATAATGTCTGATAAACCAGTGTTAGCGAGTGGCAATCAGCCCATTGTCAAGATCGGACACTATACTCTAGGAGCTACTTTAGGTGTTGGTACATTTGGTAAAGTAAAGATCGGAGAACATCAACTCACAAGACACAAGGTCGCAGTGAAGATCCTTAACCGTCAAAAGATCAAATCGTTAGATGTAGTCGGCAAGATTAGACGTGAAATTCAGAACCTTAAGCTTTTTAGGCACCCTCATATTATTAAATTATATCAGGTAATATGTGGCTCGTGAATGTATTTAACCTAATTTATAGTATATGTAACTATATTGACAAAGAATGACTTATTGCTGTAAGAATTGTAAGACAAATAATCTATTACATTATTCATAAGCTATAAATATATATATAAATAATTTTTAATATTTTATTACAATTGTTTACATATTGTGTTAAAAGATTCAATGGATATTATTTACTGTTTTTCTTTAATAGGTGATATCAACACCAACAGATATATTTATGATTATGGAATATGTCTCTGGTGGGGAGCTCTTTGATTATATAGTGAAACGTGGTAAACTACAAGAACATGAAGCCAGGCGCTTCTTCCAACAAATAATATCAGGAGTAGATTACTGTCATAGACACATGATAGTCCATAGAGACCTGAAACCAGAAAATTTATTGCTAGATCATAATATGCATGTTAAAATAGCTGACTTTGGTTTATCCAATATGATGATGGATGGTGAATTTCTGAGGACTTCATGTGGATCGCCTAACTATGCAGCTCCAGAGGTATGATTATTCAAATTAATGATACTTTAGATTGCCTCTGCTTCATAATTTTTGTACTTATTATGTTCAATATGAACAAAATTATTTGAGAATAGTAATATTGAATATTGTTTGTCAGTTGAGGCCAGTCGTGGCACAGCGTCATGAGGTGTGACTGTAAAACCGACTGGTTGTGGGTTCAATCCCCACTCGAGGAGATGAAATATTTCCTTAAATTTATAATTCCATTTTCTTCACTCTGGCGCGGTGTTGAGTTCTGCCACTCAACACACAATGCTGCCAGAATTCAGCAGAAAGTGGGGAACAGAGTGTCTTAACACTAGGTTCCCTCTGCCTACCCTGCTGTGTGCGGGATACAGCTTGAAGCTGATTTGATTTTTTTTTAGTTAAAGAAATTATTATATCTAAAGCATCTCTATGACCTATAACAATTTTAAGCATTTTATATTTTTCATGTTATTTTCTTTAAGGTCATATCTGGTAAACTATATGCTGGGCCAGAAGTTGATGTGTGGTCTTGCGGTGTCATTCTATACGCGCTACTTTGTGGCACATTACCATTTGACGATGAACATGTTCCAACATTATTTAGGAAAATCAAATCAGGAATATTTCCTATACCAGAGTATTTAAATAAAACTGTTATCAGTCTTTTGTGTAATATGTTACAAGTGGACCCAATGAAGAGAGCCACCATTGAAGATGTTAAAAAACATGAGTGGTTCCAGAAAGATCTACCCGGTTATTTGTTCCCGTCGCCTGTGGAGCAGGTGGTAATCAAAATTATTGAGTTCTTCTAACAGCTATGTATTTTGGTTTGAGTAGCAGTTGTTGGTAACTAATCTTTTCATTTTATTTCATATATATATCATGTATATTTGTAGATAAGTTTAATTATTATTAGAACATTTTTTGGTATAATAATGGCAATGTTTTGGTGTTTTGATATTTTAGAAATTGGCTTGGGTTTGATTTTAAATATGTATATTTTTCTGGCATTCCTATATAAATATTGGATTTTGCTGCAACGTTTTCAAACAGTTTTTCTTTTAATTTATTATGTTTTTTGTAAATGGTATTTAAAATTAAAGATTTATATATCTAAGTATCTATATTTGTACTTTGTAATTAGATTAACCTTAATATTTGGATACCATTTTTATCGGTACCTTTTTGGGTTTTTAAAGCTTGTATTTTTCTTTTTATTTATATACATATATCTCCAATATCATGAGTGGCACTTTCCCATTGAGTAATAATTAGATGAAAGATAGCAATAATCAAGCTTTCTATATAACCTACCAAAACAATCCCTCAAATGGGATTTGAACCCACAATTACATTTCAAATAAATACTATCATATTTGTATTAAATACTATGAACAGAAGCCAGTTTAAATTTATAAAAATGACAGGATAGCAGCGTAATAGACACAGAAGCAATAACAGAGGTGTGTGACAAGTTTGGTGTGAAAGAGAATGAAGTTCACAATGCTTTGCTAAGCGGAGACCCCCACGACCAACTGGCGATAGCTTATCACCTGATAATAGACAACAAGAGGATCGCCGATGAGGCTGCGAAGGCGGAGATAAAGGATTTCTATGTTGCAAGTGAGTTTTGAAATTAGATATATTTAAAATTTTCTTCTTTAGCGATTTTTACATGTTTTAAAGGTTACCACGGACTATTGGTAAGTGTTCGAAATGTCGAGGTTCCGGATCTGGTTTTAGTTTCATTTTTTTTAGCGCACACAGAAGGATAGGCGCAGGGGTAGAAGTGTGTAAACATGACAGGTTGTGAATTAGATTCCCACTCAAAAAATTAAATATTTTTATTTTTCTCGTTCTGGTGTCGAATTCAACGCCACGCTTTGTGCGTGGCGTTGAATTCCGCCACTCAGAAAGCAGTGCCTCCAGAATTTGGTGGAAAGTGGGGGACTGAAGTGTATTAATGGGAATGGAGTGCCCTACAGTAACTTTCTATGTTCCCTCCGTCTGCACCACTATGTGCGGTTTACAACATGAAATTGAAAAAAAAAATCTTTTGCCCAATGTCTCTGAGACTGAAGACGAAGATTCATCAATTAACTAAATCAAAAGTTTGTTTTTATTAATTAAACGTGGCATTATAGCCATTGTGTTAGTTGAGGCCAGTCGTAGCGCAGGGGCACAAAGTGTGACTGTAAAATAGACTAGTTCTGGGTTTGTTCCCCACTCGAGGAGATGAAATATTTACTCAAATTTATATTTCCATTCCCTCGCTGGTGTCGAGGACACATGCGGCCTTGAGTTCTGCCACTCAACACGCAATGCCTCCAGAATTCGGCAGAAAATGGGGAACGGAGTGTCTTAACACTAGGTTTCCTCTGCCTACCCTGCTGTGTGCGGGATACAGTGTGAAGCTGATTATATCCATATTATTAACCAGTAGTTAGGTACTACAAATTACAACGAAAGTGTAAAAAAAAAGTTTTTCGTTTTTAACAATAAATTATAATGTGTGTGGCACTGTGGTTGTCGATTCGATTATATTTGTATTAGTATCATTTCCACCTGTTTCAAAACTTTGGGCGGAGAGTGGAGAGCTGGTATCTGGAGCTTCTGTCTAAATTTCTTCTGATTTTCCTTCTTCTTATCATTGTATGATTAAATAAATAATGTTTTTCTCTTTGCTATGTATATTTTTTACAGGTAATACCCCCCCAGCGAACACGGAAAGTGGCCGCCCACACCCGGAACGTATAGCGCCGCTACGCGATAAGACTTCGCCCGCCGCACAACCAGCACAGGACAAACAGAAAGGCACACCGGTGAAACGGTAAGTTAGTTGTTTTTTTTTCATTTTCATGTATAGCAGGGTAGACAGAGAGAATCTAGTGTTAAGACACTCCGTTCCCCACTCCTCACCCGAATTTATGATGAGAATGATGTTGATGGTTTTTGACTATTGAAACTTAACGCCGCGCTTTGTCTTCTTAAGAATAACAAGAGTGGGGAGAAAAAAATAATTAACCAATAGAGGGGAAGAATGGTGATCGAACCCATAACCGTATCGTTTACATTCAGCCGCCGTATCACTGCATCACCATAGCCTCCTAGCTATAAGTGGAAACAGAAATTCCTCTTTTAATATACGTATTTTTAAGATGATATTTTATGAAAATTAATACCCAAATGGGGCAAATGCAGGTATTTGGGAAAAATGTTACAAAATATTTTTTTTCGGCTACTCTGTATATAGCTCTGCCCTGCATAACTCTGCATATAGCAGGGCATGCAGCCGAAACCTAGTGCCATGACACTCCGTTTCCCACTTTCCGCCGAAATCTCATGCCTGTGTTGAGTATTGGGTTTGAGACTCAATGCTGCACTTAGCCTTGTTACCACAGGGAAGAAATTAAAATATTAAATAATTCATTTCTCTGAGCGGGAATGGAACCCACAACCGACGTGCTTACAGTCACAAGCTTGTACCCCTGCGCCACGACTTTTTAGCTAAATATATATCAAAACTAAATATGATATGATATCACAAGATAAATATTCTTTTCACGATATTGAACCTACTACCCAAAGATCGTATTATTTCTATTTTTGTTCCAGAGCTAAGTGGCACTTGGGTATCAGATCGCAAAGTAAGCCAAATGATATAATGCTAGAGGTGTTCAGAGCAATGAAGGCGTTGGACTACGAGTGGAAAGTTATAAACCCTTATCACGTCAGGTAATTTCACAACATTTTCACATGTAAATATTGTATAATATAGTTGTTAAATTTAATAGAGGCCAGTCCTCGTGTGACTCACGAGTTATTGCCCCGATAACCCTTGACGAAACTCGTAATTGCCTGCCACGCAACGGAAAAACGGTGGGACCTGACGACATTCCGATCGAAACGTGGAAATCGTTGAGCTCTCTTGGTGTGCTTCTGCTTACTGTCCTTTTTCACCATATCTTGAACACTGGAAAGATGCCACACCAGTGGCGACTCAGCTTCATTACCCCTAATTACAAGGGAAGGGGCAGTGTTCAAGATTGTGGTAGTTATAGGTACATTAAGCTTATGAGTCATACCATGAAGCTCTTCGAGCGCATGATCGACCTCAGGCTCTGCCGCGAGTGTACGGTGTCTGAGTCTCAATATGGAATTCAGCCAGGATCGGGCCCTATGGACGCCGTATTCGCCCTCAGAACATTGATGGAGGCATACAGGGAAAAAAGGAGAGCTCTGCATGTGGCCTTTTTTAGATCTGCAGAAGGCCTTTGACTGTGTGCCTCGTCAGTGAATCTGGTGGACATTGCGATCCAAAGGGATCCCTGAGGCCTATATTGAGATTATCTAACTATATAGAGACATGAACCACATCCGCTTCTATGGTTAGGACTGCTGTTGGCGACTCTAAGCCCTTCCAGATTACAGTAGGGGTTCACCAGGGCTCTTAGTACTCGTAACGCGGTCTGACCGCATACGCAACACATTCATTCGAGGTAGTCTTGGAGTCCGTGACGTAGCGGATAAGCTCCAAGAGCGTCGCCTGAGATGGCTTGGTCACGTTACGCGCCGGCCTAGGAACTATATCGGATGCAAGTGCCTCCTATGTCAGTCCCTGGAGTGAGACCTCTCGGACGCCCAAGGAAGCGCTGGTTGGATGTCGTGATGCAGGATATGAGAGCCAATGGTCTAACCACCGAGGACGCTAAAGACCGTGCAAAGTGGAGTAGGTTGAGCAGGAAGGCAGACCCTGGTAAAAGCCGGGATTAAAGCCAGGAAGAAGAAGAAGAGTCGTCGTGTGACTGAAAACGCAACAGCTTGCGAGTTCGATTCCCACACGAGGAAATTAAGTATTTAATATTTTCATTTCTTCGATCTGGTGTGAGGCAAAGCACGGTGTTTAGTTCCGCCAATCAACACACAATGCATCCAGAATTCGGTAGACAGTGGGGAACGGAGTGTTTTAACACTAGGTTCGGGACTAGGTTAGGAATACAGCGTGAAGCTGATTTATTTTTTTATTTATTTTAAATTTATTTCAATGAACTTCCAGGGTGCGCACATTAAACAAAATGACACAGAAGTACGTGAAAATGTCGCTTCAACTATACCAAGTGGACTACAAATCCTATTTACTCGACTTCAAGTCCCTCTCAGGTGAGAAGGAGGAGACTGAGGAGGAAATGTCTCCCCTCGCACCCTCCCCGTCCCCGACCCTCCCCACAGTTATCCCCACCACTCCCCAGGGTCACCATACTATGGAGTTTTTTGAAATGTGTGCAGCGCTCATTATACAGCTGGCCCGGTAAAAAGTAGTTTCTATAATGTATGGATTTCAATATGAATGGTTTTTTAGAAATATGCTTTTTCTCTTACCTCCACCTCCTCCCCGGACTAACACACACACTATGGAGTTCGTTGGTCTTAATTATGATCACCAATGTGGATGCTGTTTTAGAAATATGTCTTGTTCCAAATTCATCATATTATATTTTTCTGTATATTTTCATTTCTTTGCTCTGGTGTCGAGGCAAAGCGCGGCGTTAAGTTCCGCCCCTTAACACGCAATGCCCCCAGAACACGGCGGAAAGTCGAGAAAGGAGTGTCTTAACACTAGGTTCCCTGTGCCTACCCTGCTGTGTGTGGGAGGTGTGTGTAGTTTTTGTTATCAATCTTTGCTTATAACTTAGAAATTTATACTAAAAAATAAATTTATATATGAATGTTTAGTATTAAGCAAAAAATTAAAAACTGCAGATATAGTAAAAACTTTATGAATTCACAATTGTAATATTACGTAAGCAAGCAAAAACTACATATTTGAAAGTACAATAATGATTACATGGATTCTCTTTGCTTAGTTACCATAAAGCAAAAGATAAAAAATACATGAATACTGACAATACATGATCTTAGTCCAATTTTTATAAAGATTTCAAATCTAACTGAAACTCCAGTATCAGGTCTTGTTAAAAAAATATGACATATAAATCTTTTTATTGTATTATTTATTTAGTTTTTAAGTTGAAATAAACTTTCTTTTGTTTGATTTTCTGTTCGAAGCTGAAGGCAGAGAGCTCTCCTGAATGCTCCAACAATAGTCAGTCATCATATGTGTTTTCCAATAGCCTTGACAGCGTTCCTCCACCGTACGAAGGTCCTACTGGATTTGTTCTCCTTGTTCTTCAGTTAGATCCCCAAGATTGGCACGGAAATATTCGATGTGGTTTTGAAGAAAGTGTAACTTGATGCTCATGTTAAATCCAAGACTTTGAAAGTGATACATTCGTTTTTCGACCTTTTGGCAATAATCAAGCATTGGCAAAAATAAACAAGCCAAACAAATCTCATTCCATGTGTTTTTCTCAATATCTGTCTCATCGTCCGATGCTAAAAGTTCAAAAGCAAACTTTGATAGACCCAAATCGTTTATAAGCTCGTTTAAATCATCTTGGTTGAATGGTTTTAGCGTTTCTAGGTCACATTTAAATTCACTATCCCTAAAGTCAGTATTTGCCTTTAAATAAAGCCCCTAATAACTGACCTGACTGGACCAGCTCGAGGTTCAGGTGATATCTTAAGGCTTAAAACACTTCTAGGAGGCCAGTCGTGGCGCAGCGGCACAAGGTGTGACTGTAAAACCGACTGGTTGTGGGTTCGATCCCCACTCGAGGAGATGAAATATTTACTTAAATTTATATTTCCATTTCTTCGCTCTGGCGTCGAGGTTAATCGCGGCGTTGAGTTCTGCCACTCAACACGCAATGCCTCCAGAATTCGGCAGAAAGTGGGGAACGGAATGTCTTAACACTAGGTTCCCTCTGCCTTTCCCTGCTGTGTGTGTTGATTTGACTTAAAACACTTCTATATGCCGACCGCAAGAAAGGATATTACCAATTGGCTCGATTTTTCTGATTAATGCCAGTTATGTTAACCAAACATAAAACAATAGTCGTAACTAAAGCAGTTAGTTTAGTTTTAGCAGCAAAAAACTATAGCAGTTTCGTACCTAAATCTATTCCTTTTCTTATTTGAGAAAAAGAATTTCAGTGCATATTTTGCATTATTTTTGAGGAATCCAAAGGCTTAATTTTTCATTTTTATCTGGTAACCAAATTAATTTTTGTAAGCCTAATTTACAATATATTTGGGTATATTCAGAATCAGCGACGTCAACTAGTAAACATCAAGGGATATACCTCAATCATCAGAGAAAAGTTGAAATTTTATTGGCCATTTGGACACGAGAAACTAAATATTTCTAATCTTGCTTACGTAATAAAAATCCTAAGCTCCATAATTAAGCTTGTTTGTTAGATAACCTATTTATGAATTGTCGTAGATTAAATTAAGTCAAGATATTTAATAATAAATGAGAAAAAAAAACGCGAAAGAATATTGTATATTATGTGCATGTATTTATGTAGATATGTTTGTAAATAGTGATGTGATCCTATATCGATACATTAGTGCTAAACCAAAGAAATAATAAAGTGCCTTTGTATCGTAAGAGCGTTTTACTGTGGCTAGAGTATTTTTTTTCTTTCTGAGGCCAGTCGTGGCGCAGTGGCACAAAGTGTGACTGTAAAAATAGAGTGGTTGTGGGTTCGATCCCCACTCGGAGAGATGAAATATTTACTTAAATTTATATTTCCATTTCTTCGCTCTGGTGTCGAGGACAAGCGCGGAGTTCAGTTCTGCCACTCAACACGCAATGCCTTTAGAATTCGGCAGAAAGTTGGGTACCCTGCAGTGTGCGGGATACAGCGTGAAGCTGATTTTTTTTAGAGCACTTTTTTTTTAAATTCTGCTTATTTTTTATATTTAATTACATTGATAAACGTGATAAAAAAAACTTTTCTTTTGCTTTTTTTATTATTGTTGACTAGTTTTTATTTTTAGAAAAATGTTTTATTAGATAAAGGTCATTTTAAAAAAAAAAATGTTATTTATAAGTACTCTAGCTATAGAACATTTTATATCGATAGTCCAATAGATGTATGGTGAAGGCAAATCGAATATCAAGTAAACATGAGAGATCGCTTAATACAAAAATGGACATTGTAGGTTTTTCTAGGCGTATAAGAATGTAATCTTTAAATAATATAAAAAGAAGAAAAAAACAGTATATAAATTATTTATGGCTACTATAGTATACAATTAAATTGAACAATACGCAAAAGTTCATAAAAAGTATCTTAAGGGCCACAACTCGTCGTACTATAAATAACCAAGAATTAATAATTAAAACTCCATCTTACGTATTGCTGCTATCGATGTCCATTGTAGATTTTTTTGTCATTGCAAAACTAACTTATATATAGAGATCGTGTACAAATTTATTGTACAGCTTTAGTTTAGGGGTGTAATGTGATTTTAAATTTTAATTTCTATTAAGATATTAAAGCTTAGTTATATTTAATATGTGTTTTATTTCATTCATTACATGTTCTTAACATGGCTCTCATTATTATATTACATTTTTTTTTTAACAATTGGACTGTTTCCAAGAGGCGCGGGTTCAAATCCCAGTACGTTGAAATTTTTATACGTTTTCTGAAAAAGTATTGTATTACACTTATCCAAAATGGTTGTTTTAAATAACCTAGTTGTTTAAAGTAGTAGTGCAAGATTAAAATTGAGATCTATTTGGATATTTAGGTTTTATATTATATTATATAGATCCAAATAAAGACCTACTCGAGGAGATGAAATATTTACTTAAATTTATATTTTCATTTCTTCGCTCTGGTGTCGAGGCTAAGCGTAGCGTTGAGTTTTGCCACTCAACACGTAATGCCTCCAGAATTCGTGTGGAACTGGAATTCCAGAAAATTATTTCCTGTTCCTGGAATTATTTCCATTTCCACACTCCCAATTGTATGAACTTTACAGTATTTAGAAGAATGAAATTGATATAGATAGTACAACTCAGTCGTGCGCGCGGCCCTATGTGTAGGTAAACCTTGTACATATACAGTGACTTTGTTTGCGTGACAAGAGGTACAGTCAGGTACAAATAGTTATTTACAGGTTCTTAAAATAAAAACAATAATTTGGCATTTTAGAGTTTATTGATTAAACATTATTCTGAATCACTATTTGAAAAGTCAAATAATGAATTTTCAGATTCGCTGCTCTCACTAAGGTTAATTATGAATTCTGACTCCATGTCAAAATGTCGATAGTATTGTCTTCTTTCTTTTGTACATGTCGACTGGATCACTTACTAATTCCAATATATCTCTTGCATCTTTTTTCAGGAATTCATATACCTTAGCAATGGTTTCTCGAGTCTAAAAGTAATACGTAAACGTTAACAAGGATATATTTTTCCGTATATACAATCACAATAAATATTATTATATTTAAATTAACAAATATTTACCCGACTCCTTAAACATTTTCTCTATGAGGAAAGAGAAAGCGATGTAAACACGTCTTGCTAGGACGACGGCTGGCGCGTCACTGCCACACAAATGAAAGTTGTATATTTACAAGCGCACCTACACATAGGGCCACGCGCACGACTGAGTTGAACTATCTATAACTACTTTTGGTTACCTTACGTTTGTTCAACTAAGTGTATTATTAGAAATAGTAGTTATAAGTATTTTGATGGTATTGAACAAATTAGTCGTCACGTTTTTGTCTGCCCTCAATCATAAAACCAACTTTTTTATATTACCAGAATTCATGAAATATGTTTATATCATTTTTGAGATAAGAAAAAAATGTGTTCGTTTTAGTAATGTTGACATTGATCTTTATCTTACAATATGATAAATGATTATTAAAGTTAATTTTTCGAATATATCTATCTGCACCTACAATTTTAACTGCATTTATTGTTAAAATATTTTAAAATTAACAAATATAAAACTAAACGATAATTTCAAAAATAAAATTCAGATTAACAGAATACTGTAATTTATTAAAGATCTAGAAATTTGTTACAACAACTAAGAATTTCTTTATTACAGCCTAGCACAATGGCTTATAAGCTCATGCTCAAGCTCAAGCTCTAAACTAATAAGGTCATAATAAATATAATTGTTAAGCTAACAAACAATGACTTGGGCGTAAAACGTCATAGCAACACTTCAAAAGGTAGGTCGTCCATTAAAAATGATAAGTTGTCAAATTTCTACATATCATACTTAAAATAAATTTATTTGGAATTTACATAAATATATAACACACATTTAGCTAGAAGAGATTTAATCTCTATCATTACATTATAAACTTTATGAAGATGAGTATCCAAAAGACATTCTCCAATTATATTTCAAATTGAGCCTTAACCAAAACATATGGCACGCTTTAAAGCCATAAAGAAGAATAAATTTAATCAAAAGCCACCATCCTAAACAATTTTCCTTAGATTGTATGTGAAATGAAAAAAAAACACAACTAACGAGGCCTCAATATGTCAAATACATAAAATAATGATTTAAGCAGTTTATTTTTAATACATTATTTTGCAATTTATCATTTTTAGTCTGTGTGGGGTGTCACGCGGCGGCGGAGGGCGCGACGGGGGCGCCCTCGTCGGGCTTGCTCTCCAACGAGAAGGGCGGGATGCGGCAGTCGAACGTGTAGCCGTCCTCGCGCTCCATTCTGAACGTTCCCCTGTTTTAAATTACACATGCTGAATAATTATTTTTGGTATTGTAATTTCAAATCTTAGCCTAGTGTTGATACACTCTGCTACCCACTCTCCGTTGAATTCTAGAAGTGTTGACTGGCGGAATTCAACGCCTCACTTATCCTCGAAATCAGAGCGAAGAAATGAAAACATAAAATATTTTATTAGCTTGAGTGGAAATCGAACTCACAATCTGTCTGTTAGTGTTACTCAGCGCCACGAATGCCCCCCTCAAGTCTAATCTAATCTAATAGGCTCATTTGACACAAACTTTTTGTATTAGACAAAAAGAAGTGTAATGCAATATAGAGTACCACATGTGTCCGCTGGGCGCCTGCAGGCTGACGTGGCTGCTGTACTGGAAGGCGGGCGCGTGGCGCGCGAGCAGCGGCTCCTGCCCCACCACGCCGCGCCCGCGCACCGTCTCCAGCGTGCCGCTCAGCGAGAAGATGCGCCAGTGGCGCTCGCGCAGCTGCACCGACTGCGCGCCCAGGTTCTCCAGCCGGATGCAGTAGCGCCACTGTGGGCACATACATTGATTTATATATATATTACCACCATTTAGAAATTTATAGCCTATTAATATATTTTAATATGAAAATATTAACTTAAGAAGGAACCTAGTTTTAAAACACTCCGTTCCTCAAGTTTCGAGACATTGTCTTTTGTTAAATGGCACTAAATAAAGAACTTTGTTTTGTATTATACGGGTAGAATAAGGACAAATGTAAATATTCCTCTAAATGGAAATCAAACCCTCAACCGCTGTGCCGCTACGGAACAACGACAATAATCATCGCAAACAGTCAACTAGACGTGACCGCTCTGAAGTTAGCTATAAATTATTTTCTTTCCACACAACACGCAAAATTACAAAAAACCTAACTTCAAGGCGACCACGACTCGTCGACCGTACTTTACATTCCATATCTACTAAATAAGCAGAAGATTACCCAATAAACAGCAGAATTCTGCGACTCCCGACTTCCCATATAAAACGGTATGACTGTGACGCGCACGCCCTCTGTGGTCTCGCGATGCACGTCGCTGAGCTCCAGCCACGGGTGGTTTTTCTTCTGCCACGCCCGTAAAGTCTCTTGAGCTATGAATGGCGGGTCTGTAACGTATAGATTACATAGAGATATATATAGTCTATACCAGTGATTCTCAACCTTTTTTTTTGTTGCGGCACATATTTAACGATTGCAAAACTTGGCGGCACACAAAGAAAAAGATAAAAATTATTTACTACAACACACTGCATAAATAGTTTATAACAAAAATTTTAAATATACGAATTTATTTTTTTGTAGATTTAAATACATATTCATGTTAAAAATATTTTTCTTTTTAAATGACAATTTAAAAATATTAACATCATTATATATTTACAAAATTTGGCGGCACACTTTTGAAATTTGGCGGCACTCAAAAGTGCCGCGGCACAGTGGTTAAGAATCACTGGTCTATACAAATATAATAAGGTGGTAAAGTTTGTTTATTGATTTGCTTGTTTGTTTGTTTGTTTAATCTCTGGATCTATTAGTCGGATTTAGTTTTTGTTTATTTTGTATGAAAGCTACATTCTTCAGAAGTGCTATAGGCTATATAATTATTTTTTAGATAGCCTTAAATATTTTTGACGCCGCGCTTTGCTTCGTTAAAAGAGCGAGGAGGATAAAAAGGTGATTTCGTGATTAATGGACGGCCCCTAATAGCTTCATATAAACTGTACACTGTTTGCCCTTCTAGTGTATATTTATATAGATAAAATATAGAGAGAATGGAATAAAATATTTAATATACTTATTTATTACAAAATGTGGTGAATACTTCATGTATTGACCACAACATTTAACTTGATTTCCTGCCAATTAAAAGTTATCTCTTCTATTGGTTACGATGCCGTATTGTGACGTAATAATCATACTGACATAATGCCAAGTTATAAAATGTATAATAAGATTTTTTTTCAGCTTCACACTTCAGGTAGGCAGAGGGAACCTAGTGTTATTAACACTAGGTCCCCTTCTCCGTTCCCTATTTCTTACCGAATTTTTAAGGCATAGCATGTTGAGTGGCGAAACTCAACGCCGCGCTTTGCTTTAGTGCCAGAGTGAAGTGAAAGAAATAAAAATATTAATAAATTCATTCCCCCGAGTGGGAATCGAATCAACAACCATCGCGTAAGTATTAGTAAGTAGTATTAATCTATTTGTTATTCCCATTATTAGAATAAGATAACATTTTAAAAGCATTTTAATGATTTGTCACAAATTAAAATGTTTCATTGAATATAAATATTTATAGTACTTAGCTTGTGAACAACATATTTATATAAAAAAAAATAATAATTTTAAACAATACTTTACCTTTATCAGGATTATGCATAAGAAACTTGTCGAAGAGCTCATGCTGTAGTGGAACACGTTCCACTGAGGTATAAGGTATTATATCATCATGAGCCACATAGTCCAGACCAGGTATTGCATACAAACTACGACTGGACTCTTGGTTACCGAGGAATGTCACTGCTTCGGTTTGAGCACGCTGAAATAACCTTCGATATTATTGTTAGCTTATAATTTAAATATATTCAAGATATATATAGGTGTGTATTTAGTTTTTCAGTAGATGTGGTCAGTTGACAATAAAGTTTTCGGTTGCCATCACCTGATGACAAATGTCTCTATAAAGTGGATACAGAAGGAGTAAATATAACACTTATGTTTTTCTGACAAATAATGCTATTAAAAAAATACCACTTTTTTGTATTTATTTTCATAAAAAAATACATTAACTTTCCAAGACTGAATGTAAAATATTTTCATTTTTCACTTTCCAGTCTTTGTTTGTTGTGTATACAGGGTGGAAGAGGCAGCGCTCCATTTACGGAAACAGCATATAGGGTAAAATATTTCAAACCTATACCTAAAGAAATTAATCAAGATGCCTCAACAGTTTGGACGTAGGATTTTTTTTTCATTTCACGATTTTTATCCATACCTGTATTTCGTGTGACGCGATTACGTATAGATCCCAATAACATAAATACTTACTACTACAAAAATACTACTAAAGATTTAACAACTTTCAACTTTATCGCCAATACATCTACTCGATTTCGAAATGAGGCGTGTGCGGCGGTGTTCCTTTGATAGGTTTATGTGTGCGTGCGTCATCCTTACAAATGGCGTTCTGTTTTAAAATGACAATTTTATTATTTATTTTGTTTGAAAAAAAACTTTTTCATTTTTGGGATTTTTTTTTTTCTGAATTATATTAGGCTTTTATAGAGTAATTAAAACTGTGGTTTCATTTAATGTGGTGCTGACACTTCCACCCTGTATATTATACATAACACAACTCTAAACATATCAAATTTAAGACAAAAAATCAGCTATTATATTTAAAGCAATAGAGTATTTTGTTAATATAATACACCCTGTATATTATACTAACAAAATACTCTTTTACTTTTTAGTTATATATTATAGGTTCTGATTACCAAACAAATATGGTTATAGTTACCTCAACATATAACCAAGACCCACTTAATTAGTTAATCACAATGGAATTGTCTTAACATATTAAAAATGACATAAGACACTAAGAATTAATTTTTTTGTTACGGACAACTATGGTTACAGAAATATATATTTTTTGTAACTATTTTATTAATGAATTTATCCAAATATATTAAGAACTAAGGAATACTACACTTTATATATAAGATTAGTCTTATTATCACAAAGTTCAATTTAATTCTAAATATACCTTCTTTTTCCATTCAGGTGTCATGTCGATGTGTGTTTGCACGTTCAAAAACAGATTATATTTAATTGTTATATTTTCAGAAATATGCACTAATCTTACATTATATAATTATGAGGAAATTATATTAACAAAAACATAAGCATATAATATACATATAATATGATTTACATATAATATTATTTGAATATTGTACATATAATATGATATGAAAATTATTGTTAAGATCTTTTATATAGAATAGTACAAATTATATTTTCACAAATAACCTCAGTCTTATGAAAGTTCTAGTTAAAAACATAGTTTAACTTCCATTTTATCTTTTTCCTAGAAATGTTATCAATTTTTTTTTCTTTATTAATTATTATGCTTGTACTTGTAAAAATTCAAATCTAGGAGTAAAACAAAAAAAAACATCCCTAGCACTACATTAATCCTTTGTCAAAGTGGAAAAGAAAGGTGTGTTTAAAATCTAAGTTAAGATTCAAGATATCATGTAAACTTTATAGGTTTATTTGGTCATTAATATGAAATAATAATACATAATATATTGAAAATCAGAATTAATAAATTTTACATCAAAGCAATTAAAAAACAACTGCAATAATATTGCATTTGCTACATATAATATACAAAATAATCTCAACATGTAATTTCATGTTTAATGATCTATTTCCTTATAGTTACAATATTATTATAATTAATTGAATTTATTCAATTTGTAAAGTACTCTTTGTAGACTGGATTATGTTATTGATTATATTAGTCCTTAATTTAGTGTAGTTTAGTTAGGTATTTTTTAAAAGAATGCAGATTTTCAGCAAGAATTGAAAGATAAAGATAAACTTACTATGTAAGGAGCATCTCTAGTGTCAATTAAAACTTGATAAAATGTATGCGTTCTGCCTTTAACTTCTTTGCCAACGTTAGAAAGAGAGTCTCTCGAAGCATCAGCACTTCCTGAGGTTTCTACGTTTTCCTTTTTATTAGAAGCATCTCTATCATACACTCGCGCTAACCATGGAAACAGTATAACTCCTCGATATCCAAACACTTTGTGTAATATTAATTGACCTGTTTCATATTTACCAGAGGCCTTTGGCGCTTCTAATTTTCCTACTTCAGCAAGTCTATAAAGACAAAAATAATCATAGGTTAAGTACGTAATATACTTAAGTTATGTAAATTTATCTATTTTTTGCTACTTACCGAGTATAATGAGCAACATGAGTTAAGAGTATCCTAGATGCTGTTAATCTTAATGGATTTGTGGGTACAAATCTTAAGAATATCTCCATTTTATCATTGTAATTATTTTTTTCGGAACGCTTATGTTTTTGGTTTTTGTTTGACAGTGACAATTGTCACCAATAAAATTAATGACAATGAAGTTTATAAATAATTACAGATTATATTATTTTCGTCTTTTTTGCAAGGAGCAAACGCCTGATTTATTTATAAATACTATAAGCATACCCTTCTCTATCGTATTTTGCTTTGTCTTAAAATATACAGATTTTATATGTGTTTTCATTTTTTTAAACTAAAAATATTATGTCCGAAAATAAAATTAGTAAAACCATAATTATTTTCGTTGTTGTTTTTAATTTATTTTTATATTACAATATAATATATATTATATACTATATAATATATAGTAATAGTACCGTATAATTATATGTAGTTCAGATTAAATAGGTGACTTAAATATTTTTTTTTATTTAGTGTTATATAAATGGTTTCTAAACTTTCTGAACTGTTGAAAGTCCAAACTTCAAAACAATACATTAAATTATTAAAGTTTAAACAGGTTTTTACAGTATTTAATTTTGTTTTATTTGTATTTTTTATGTATTAAATTCAACATGCTGAAATTGTTATCAAAATCTTTCTCATTTGGTTAGTTAAAACAACTAAAAGATATTAAAAAATAACTATTCATTAAAATAATATTGTTCGTTTTCAATAAGTCTTTTTATATTTTTTTTCAGTGCCGTCAACCTTACGTGGGTCCAGATGTATAGCTTCACTATCAGCTTTACCAGATACATATCAAATGTTATACAAAACATGTCGAGATTTTGCTGAACAAGAATTAAAGCCTAATGCTGCTAAATATGATCGTGACCATTTATATCCAGAAGTTGCTATTAAAAAAATGGGAGAACTAGGACTTATGGCAATAGCTACACCTGAGGAGTTGGGAGGGTCAGGGTTAGATTATCTTGCATATGCAATAGCGTTGGAAGAAATTTCCAGAGGTTGTGCATCAGCTGGTGTGATAATGTCTGTAAATAATTCTCTCTACTTAGGTCCTGTTAACCACTGGGGGAATGAAAAGCAAAAGCAGGAATTTGTAACACCATTTTGTACAGGTGTGGTATTCATTTTATTTTATAAAATTAACTGCCTTCATTAAATATATAAATGTGGATGTAGTGGGAAATCAGGCAAATTATTCACTTATCAAAAAATATTTATAATTTCTAGATGCTTAAAATATTTTCATTACTTTTTAAAGTCTGTGTAAATGTAAATCAGTACTAATTTATTTATTTATTTAATTTAGGAGACATAGTTGGTTGCTTTGCCCTGTCTGAACCTGGTAATGGATCAGATGCGGGTGCCGCATCTACAACAGCTAAAGATGCTGGTGACAAGTGGATTCTTAATGGCACCAAATGCTGGATAACTAATGGTTATGAGAGTAAAGCATCAGTTGTTTTTGCTACTACAGACAAAAGTCTGAAACATAAGGGCATATCTGCATTTATTGTACCTAAACCAATAAATGGATTAGAGTTAGGTAAAAAGGAAGACAAGCTCGGAATTAGGGGATCCTCAACTTGTTCACTCATATTCGAAGACTGTGCAATTCCTAAGGAAAATATTCTTGGTGAGCCAGGATCTGGCTTCAAAATTGCCATGATGACATTAGATGCAGGAAGGATAGGTATAGCTTCTCAGGCATTAGGTATAGCACAGGTAGGATTTTTTTTAATGTACAATACTAATACTCAGCTTGAAGTTTTGCCTACTTGAACTCTAATATACTACTAATCTTAATATTGTATAGTCAGAAGATGCCATTAAAATCTGTTGCGGAAATTGATAGTTCTAAGTATTTCGGTATAAAGCAACATTTTTTATACTATAGAAGGATTTCTTTTTTTTTGTATTGTTATGCTGTATCCCATATATAGTAGGATAGACAGAGGAAACCCAATTAGACACTTCCGCTCCGAACTTTTGTCATTACTATATGACTAATATACTTAAAAAGTTAACGATGCTGGAGAAACAAAGTCTCTTAACGTTATGTTCTATATACCATCATATGCAATATACAGCATAAAGCTAAAAAATATTAAAAAAAATACATATTAAATCAGCAACTACAGCATGAGCTGTATCCTGTACACAGTAGGGTAGGCAGAGGGATCCTAGTGTTAAGACACTCCGTTCCCCACTTTCCGTTGAGTTCTGGAGGCATTGTGTGTTGAGTGGTAGAACTAATTCCATACTAATTAAATTAGAAGTGTAATTATAAATGTAAATAAATATTTCATTTCCTCTGGTGGGGATCGAACCCACAACCAGTTGAAATATTATAATTTCAAAAATACAATAATTTCAATTTATTCAAATTTTAGGCATCATTAGACGTAGCTGTGGATTATGCATCAAAAAGAACAGCATTTGGAAAACCAATCACGAAGTTACAGGCTATACAGAACAAACTTGCGGATATGGCTCTCCAATTAGAATCTGCCAGGCTGCTCACTTGGAGGGCTGCTTGGTTGAAAGACAATAAGAAACCTTATACAAAAGAGGCAGCCATGGCGAAGTTGGCGGCATCTGAAGCTGCTACGTTTACGTCTCATCAATGTATACAGGTAATTAGAAAATATATTTGGTTTTGTTAACCATCAAGCTGTTTCCCACATATAGGAGGGTAGATAGAGAAAACCTAATTTCAAGAGGCCAGTCGTGGCGGAGCGGTACAAATTGTGACTGTAAACCGAATGGTTGTGGGTTCGATCCCCATTCGAGGAGATGAAATATTTACTTAAATTTATATTTCCATTTCTTCTCTGAAGCTGCTACGTCGCTCTGGTGTCGAGGCAAAGCGCGAGCGTTGAGTTCTGCCACTCAACACGCAATGTCTCCAGAATTCAGCAGAAAGTGGGGAACGGAGTGTCTTAACACTAGGTTCCCTCTGCCTACCCTGTTGTGTGTGGGATACAGTCTAAAGCTGATTTATTTATTCTATTTAATTTCAAGACAGTGTGTTGTTTCCATGAGCATTAGTTTGCCAAAATTTTGAGTATTGACTGGTATAGTTTAACACTGCACATTGTCTTACACAAGGCCATGCTATTTGGGTGATGATCCAACATCACTTTTAGTCAGATGCTGTCCCACTAGACCTCTAATCCAATTACATAATTGACTTTTACATAATTGATCTTTGAATTTGTTAGAAAAATTTACCTGACAGTTGTAGGTAGTTATGTTAATATAGCTGCTGCATACAATAATTAGTGACTACTATACATTAATATTTTTCCATTATATTTTTTATGTAAAGTACAAATGGAAAATAATTATTCCGAAAAAAACATTAGTACATAACAATAGCAATAGCATTGCAACAAATCATCAATTTTTATTTCATATATACATATATTGAAACTTACGAGCGAAAGTTATTTCATAATTAAGGAAATTTAATGAAGATAATCTTCAGTTTTTATATCATATAATTTGGACGTATACTTTTCGAAAAATGTAAAATTAAAATAATACAACGCTCTGTTTACGGCTGCAAGCCTAGGTTCGAGTTCCGCGGGGGGCGCCCTTGCCGCCGATGATGTCGTCTAAAGCAGCGACGTAGTGCTTGCACTTGAATGTATAAATTATATAATTAATCTCTTGGCAAATGCAGCATAATAAAAGAATTGTAGATGCGGAATTTTGCGAAGATTGTATGCGGGCGAAGCCGCTAGTGGGCCCTTAGACTTATAAAAATAAACTGTAAATGGAATATAACGATTTAATATTTTTGTGGTGTATATATATTAAAATTACTTAGAACCACTTTCTTAAGCTTAGTTGGTACATTATACAGCCACGTAGTGTTTATGATTGAATGTATCAATCAGTTGACAAATGCAGCATAAGAAAAGTATTATAGGTGTTATGCGGGCGAAGCCGCGAGTGGGCCGTTAGTTTTATATAATATTATTTAATTTAACCCCATGAGGATGTTTTTTATGATGAAAAACATATATTTGGCAAAAAATATATTTTTTTTACTTCTGTTTCATATATGACACACTGAGCCCATATATGGTGTCTAAGCTATACAATTTGGAAATGTGAACATCAATTTAATTATTTGGAAATAATATAAAAATGTCAATACGTCCAGACTTCTTGTACGATAACTTACGGTAGTACGTGGACACTACGCCAGACAAAGAACTTTCCACTTTCAGAAATTAATTTCGGCCAGTTCTGCGTACAATTTGTACTATTTCAAGGGCTGATTTGTGACTAGATAATCGGTTTGTAAAAATACAACAGCAATACAAGCTTAAAAATAATAAATCAGCTTCACCCTGTATCCCGCACATTGCAGGGTATGCCTCTGCCTACCCTGCAGTGTGGGAACCTAGTGTTAAGACACTCCGTTCCCCACTTTCCCCGGATTCTGGAGGCATTGCGTGTTGAGTGGCAGAACTCAAGGCCGCGCTTGTCCTCGACACCAGAGCGAAGAAATGGAAATATACAATACAAGCTATGTTTAATGTATTTGTTAAGGAACAGAATTTTGAGTCCCCATTTATCTTCAAATATCCAAAAACCATACGACCGTATGTCGCAACGTATTCATTAAAGTCACAGTGAAAGCTACAACCAATTTAGTTGTAAAGTGGTCAAAATAAGTACAGTGCGGTCAACGACTCGTGGCCGTCTTGAAGTTAGCTGTAAATGTCTGCGCATTTTTTTGCCGAATAAACAAGATCAGTAGACCTACATTCAAGGCGGCAGAGCAGAGGCAACCGAGTGTTAAGACACTCCATTCTCCACTTTCCGCCTAATTTTCGAGACATGGTGGGTGGTGGAACTCTTTGTCTTTTGACCAGAGCCAAGTTGGAAATTACTATTCCTTAGACGAGAGAACCCACAACCGTTGCGTTTACAACCAGGTATTGTGCCGCTGCACCATGATAGCCTTAACTACTAGTTTAAGCCGATTATTTATAGAATAATTTTTCTTGTTACAGATTCTAGGTGGTATGGGTTATGTGTCCGACATGCCAGCGGAACGGCACTACCGCGATGCAAGAATCACAGAAATATACGAAGGTACTTCGGAAATACAAAGGCTAGTTATTGCAGGACAACTTATTAAGGAATATGGAGTGTAATTTATTAACACCGTTCGCCGGTTCTGTTAACATTGGCGGATGTAAAATACGGCCATTTTAAAGGAGAACCCTCAAAGTTTAAAATGTTATTTTTGTTTTGTATAGTCGTGGTTAATGAAAATCTACAGAGCTCTAATATTAAAATTCTGTAGAGTTTCTTTAACCACGACCGTATAGAAAAAAAAAACATTAACATTTTAAACTTTGAAGGGTCTCCTTTAATGTGGCCGATTTTCACATCCGACAATGTTAATAGGAACAGGCGTATTGCACAAAATGATCTTTTTTTATATAAATAGACAACTGATAAATGTTAAGAAGCTACTACTGGCTCGAAATACAAGAACTAAACAGTTACTTTTGTCAATATATATGTGTACATTTTATTATAACATAGATTGATTTTCGATTATATTTTATTGTAACATAGTTCTCTTGCGTGAGATTCAATTATTATAAATTTTATACATTTCTATCCTTTAAAAACTTCTGAACTTATTTGTTACTAAAATAAAATAATCTTTATTGTATACAAAATAAAATTTACAATTATAAATAAAATAGCAAAATAGACGGCCTTATTGCTAATCTAGAGATTGGATAGAAATATGGAACAATCGAAGATTAACGTTGGAGATAGATTATTAATATTGGGCGTAAGAGAGCAATCTCTTTCAGGCAACTCTGGTATTATTTTTTTTAAATATCTTGTAATGGCAAACTTATAATAGATTGCAGAATTTTATTGATAGGATTTTCTACCAAAATGTAATTAGTGCCTTATTTACATTACTGCCATTTTAATATCCTAAATAGACTTTGAAGCAAATAGTTATCTCATTTATAAATATATTTAGCATATCATCAGCTTAGAGTGTACTCCTGCTTAAACCGTTACCGTCAAATCGTTTAATACAAATATTTTTTTCAAAATTTTAAAGGCCTAATAATATATATATATATGTTTAATCTCCTGAGAAATTGTTTAACTGTTAGCAGGTTTAAATTCTAAGCCGACGATATATCATATTTTATGAGAAGCTTTAAAACTTGCAGCTATGTAAAAAAAACACACTTTTTTAGTGAATAAGTAACATATATTTCAGAGTTTATAGATAAAAGTATGTATCATAATCAAATATGTCCCATATATAGAGAATGTAATTGTATTAAGAATTACTATTTATTGTATTATTCTTTTATTAAATACAAATACGTAAATTTAAATGTTTTTTATTGCCCTGGCCCTGAGAGAGACTTGTCCATGAATTTCCTCTTGGCAAAGCACAACCACCATTTACTGGGTTTTCCATCTTCAGTTGCAAATACCTTAAAATAAAAATTATTTACTTTTTAAAAAAAGTATAATCAAAAAATATACCAATAGATAAATTCACTTATATATTTAAATCTATACTGCCTGTACATGGACGATATATCAGAAAAAACTATTATTGGGAGCAATTATCAATACAATAGAACCGAAAACAATTATTTATTTTTTTTGGTGTGTTTGTGTGTTTATTCATGGTAATCTCAGAAACGTTATGCAACTTAATAGCAATTTTTCACTATTATAATTTGACAAGCTTCCCTTAACATTTAGTGTTTGTTTTATTTCAATCACCTAACACCTTATATTATAATTTAAAAAGTTACACAATTTAAAAGTAATGTTTTTTTAACAAAATTGCTATAAATAACTGTTTTATTGAATCAGCAGATTTTTTTTTAATATAGGTGTAGATATTGTTTTTAAAATGATATTAAGATCAAAAAAGCAATATAAATATATATAATATCTGGAGAGAAGAAAGAAAGAAGAGAGAGAAATATATATATTTATATATAAAGTAATATACAATATCTGGAGGCATTGCTTGTTGAGTGGTAGAACTCAACACTGCAAAAGTAATACAGATTTGTAAATTAATAATTAAGTAGACCAAGCAGGCAAAAATGTGGATGCTAATGATTTCATAATATTTTGCGCATGAATAAATGTAACACATATCATGTGTCCAAGTAAATAAATATTAGCAGCTTATAGTGCCCTTTAGTATGTTGAATAAAATAAATAAACTAAATTATGGGATCTCAGAAATGTTACGCGAAGAATTATTTTTATTTCTCCACTCTTAGAAACTAAGTGTTATGATGATTTCCACACACTGACGCCGGTGCACACACAGATGTAACTGTCATACTTAGTTTATAGACACAACAAATCAATGAGGATAATTTATTCTTGCCACTCTGATACAGAACCCTAGAAAAGTAGGTCAATTAGCATAAGTGTTGGCACATTCACAATCAAATTAAATAGTACTAATGCTGGTTCAATGACCACTTAGAAAAATATAAATTTAAACAAAAGGAAGATAAAATTAAATGCCTAATATATATGCATTATAAATAATGAAAAAATATTTGTAATATAAAATAATTACCTTTTCACATACTCTACCCCCTGTTTCATGTCTCAATTGTTGCAAATACTGTCTCATCAAATCTGAAAATGCCATACAAATATAAGCAATGAAACATCAATCAATCAGTTGTACAATACATAATAGAAAAAGTACTAAGGCTGATGTAGCACAGCAGCACATTTGACTGTAAATGAGATAATTGTAGGTTCAATTCCGACTTGGAATAACAATTTATCTTTCCTACACCTATAATAAGACATTGATTTTCACCACTCAACATTCAATGTTTTGAAAATGGGGTGGAAAGTGGGCAACAAAGTGTTTTAACACTATTCTCTCTCTGCCTACTCTCCTATATATGGAATGGTATGAAAAGACAAACATATTTAAATATAATATAGAAACCTGATTCTTGAGGACTAGAAGGCTTAGCATATACAGAATTTAATGGAAATCCTGGTTCTCCTGGAATGTCAAACTTAGATATAGCCAACATGTACATTTCTTGCTGGCCTTGATTTTTATTGGAGCATTTTTGTAATCTCTTCAGACATTCAGAAATATATAGAGTCAAATAAATGAGCACTCTGTCAGAATCAGACTGTAAAGGAAAATAATCTTACAGCAAAAATATACATAGAAGTAAATGTTCTCTTTATTGTCAAGATTATTATAACGCTAATAAGGAAATCATACAATATATATGTATTTCAAATAAAATAAAATTACCTTAATCTCATAGAATCTAAAAAATACGTTTGCTTTAAAATAATTAAGTGCTTCATCAATTATATCCAGTTCTATTTTAGGGCTTAACGGTGCAGGTCCTCGGAAGGTAGTACGGATAGGCAGTAAGGCTAAATTGCCGACTGACTGCGTATATTCTACTAACGTTGAGTGATAGGCCTGTAAATATCATTAAGTTTTAGACTCATATTATCCTTTAGGAAACACTTTTGGAAATATACTTACAGGCATTCTATATGTTTATTTTTGATTATAGGTGTTGTATACAACCGTACTAATAATAATTAATAATAAAAACAATGCTTTCAACAAAGATCAGATTAATTTATTAGCATTTAGAATATGAATCACATAAAATTGATCTTCGGCCACCGCTATTGATAAACATTTGTCATAGTGACAACTGACAGTTATAGACAGACAAATAATTCATGACAATTAATAAATTCAAAAACTACTATCTGGATTTATATGTACCGTATAATTTTTTAACTCGGGTTTTTATATATATCCATACCATTTCAGTATTCGTTACACACCACCACCGAAGTAAAAATAGAATTAGTAATTATCTATTGTTGTCTATAATTGTCTAAATGTGTCCTATCTTTAAACATTCCATACACAAAAGATAAATTTAAAGTAATATTTAATGATGAGTCCAGTCGTGGCGCAGGGGCGCAAAGTGTGACTGTAAAACCGACTGGTTGTGGGTTCGATCGATCGAAGCTTAAAATTTTGAGTCATTCATCCGATTATTTTTTTCAATTTATCCAATAATCTAATGTATTATTAATTTTAACTAACAAAATAAGGCACCAATATTCTTAAGTCTAGAAACTCACATGTTACTATAAAAAATGACTTATTTATACATATTTAATATTGATTACCTATATTATTATTATATGTTGATTCTATTACAATGTTCATTACTTTTTATTAATCTAATATATATTAAGTATATTCTAAAAAACCACCACCGGTGGGGACGGTGTGTGTAGCGTGTGTGTCTGCGATTGTGTGTGGCCCTAACTTTACCTACATATTTAGAGTCATTCGCTTTAGTGATGGGGTCAGCATCATCAATTAATATATTTTGGATTCAGGTGATCCCATGGGCGACGTTTGACTTATGTGTACACGCTGAACACCAAAAGATATGGACGGGACTCGGCTTTATCGAAGTTACTATTGTAGAGTTTACGACAGTTCTCTTTTTTCTGAGTCTATTTTGATGTGTTGACTATAGTATCGTGACGATGTTAATGAGACGAGACCTAATATTCAAATCATTTATTATATATTTAATTTGCTTATTTATACGCTACAAAACAATATCGGAAAATAATTTCACAATTGCATTTGTAGCGAATAAACTTAGGAGGGTGATATATCGTGTTTGCAAATGATATTTATAAATAATATTGCATATTGTGTTGTAATTATCATCGATGGCGGTGCGTGCGGATTTAGTTTCTTAATTCTACCACATTTGTATTTATTCAATGGCTCTTAAATATTAACAGTCGTAATTGTAGTGAGCAAGAATTAATTATCCTTTTTGGATTTAATATTCCTGTAATGCTGTCGACCACTCTCTTATTGCGCATATCGACTAATAAATTTTCCATTATTTCATCAGCTTTTATTTAATTTTGCGTTCGATCATGACCCGAAAATCTTAATGAAAAGGATTGGCAGTATATTGCGTTTTGAAATTCTAAACGGTGAGACCCGCTTGAGGGAAGCCCATTAGTGTTGTGGAGATTTGCGTGAGTCAGTTGTTGGGTTAAAATCCAGTTCACGTGGTTCCCAATATAGTACCAAGGGAGTTGATTGGATCATTGCGTCGGTCTCGTCGATAACTTCGGGCTGAAGTCTAGGGGATCACGTCGGCAGAAGTCTGCGAAGTCCTCCGCGGTGAGGTCCATCACGTCGGGGTCACCAATGTGGGCTGTGGCATCGTGGCGATGTTAGTGCAACGGGACCTAATATTCAACTCATTTATCATATATTTAATTTGGTTATTTATACGCGACAAAACAATAGCGGAAAATGGCCCTGACGAGCCTGGGATCCTGTCTCTTAAGTGGGATGTTAGCCTTTGTGCCATGGGTCCGCGTTAAAGTTTTGTTCCACGCATTGATGGAAGGTAGTGGTGGTGGCACGTACTTTGATCTTACGTGGGCAGAAGGATGTGCCTGACCTTGTTCCTGTTCGAAGCCTTATGCCTCGAGCCTTATGGAGCATCCGCGGTAGATTGTGGGGTGCCTCTGAGTCTCACACAAGACGCAGCTGGGAGGTACGGCCGGATCTGTGGCCTTGCGCGGACAGTCGATGGTTGTGTGATCGTCTAAACATTGGCACCGGGAACCACTTTAATGAGGAGATCTTCAGATTCTACGCCACAAAAAATGGTCTCTGTCTCAATTTCTATCGGAATACTCTTAAGGTCTACGTGTAGTTGACGCTCCTCCTCCAGGGCGTAGGAGTGGAATCCTACTTTAGAGGTTCTAAGGTGAGCCGTAAGGGTCTTTAGGTGTATTCACCTGAACCCTAATGATGGTCGATAAACCAGGCAGAATTGAATTGTGCCTTGCTTGAAAACAATACAGTGTGTTTATCTGTCACGCCTAAAAGTCATAATGATAAAGAAACAGAAGAGTCGACTGTCAAAGTCAACTGTCAGACTGTCAAATAAAAACATTCAGCACGTGGGATAGTGATTTAGTTTTTCAAACAGTTATTATTTATAATTCTTTTCTTTCCCTTCTTATATTATTTCATAATGTCTACAGATACTGATAGTAAAGTTTTATCTATATTAGAAGGTATAAAGAAAAATGGTAGCAGTGAAGATAAAGTTTCTATTGTAAATTCTAGTACAGATGTATCCAATGAAAACCAAAGTAAAATAAATAAAAATGATGAAATAAGGGGAAAACCTAAATCGGGGCGGTTTTGGAAGACCAAAAAAGAAAAGTAAAATTTCATTCTTATATTAGTTAGTTTTAGATTGTGTCCTCTTGAATTTTAATATCAACTCGTACTATTTACTTTACTCAACTTACTTGATGAATTTGTTCTATTACTATTATTGTTATATATATATTTCAGGTTTTCCAAGGTTGTCAAAACGAAAGGAATTAGGCCAGATTTTCAAAAGAAAACTGCTTTACGAATAGAACTGAAAAGAACAAAAGATTTATCTAAACAGCTTCTAGAACAAATAAAAGAAAAAGAACAGACGAAAAAGGAAAGAAGGAGAGAAAATATAAAGAGAGCAGAGGAAAATAAAAAGAAATCCGAAATAGTACAAGTTATAACAAACACAGCCAAACTAAAGAGAATGAAAAAGAAGCAACTGAGGTTTATAGAGAAAAGGGATACTAATAATGCAATCAATACTAATAAATGAATGCAACAAATTCTATTGGCTTTGATTTTTTCATTTTATTTAGGTGTGTAACTTAAATATGTTATATCAATATATAAAGAATAGGTAATATGTAACAGATATTAAATTAATGATTGCATTGTGTTGCAGCTGCCTATCATGTGACACATAACTGTCGTGACTAAACTGTGTAAAAATCATTATTTTGTTTCAAAAATATCTTTAAAGAATTCTCAACATTTTTGTCTACTATTATATGAATTATAGAACAAACGGTTGGATAGGAATACCTAACACCCTAAATTATTATAATATATCAATCTGATAACAGTCTAGTACATTATTTTAATTCAAAATAACAAATCAAGAGTCTTTTTGTAATTGTTTTTTTTCAAGTCCACACTACTTAATAGTTTTATCATAATCATATAGCATTTTTGTTTCATTACTAAGATAACTGTACAATAACAAATTAATCAAAATAAATATAGCGTTGCAGATTAAATAACTTTTTTTTTTTCAAATAAATATATTTATTATAATAATATGTACAGTTAATAATGTCAAGCTAGTCTTTCATACGTTTTTTTTGATAAGCAAGCTCTAATTTTGCTGCTTCTAAGTGGACTTCAGCAGCTTGTTGATGAAGCAGAGCAGTCTGTAGCTGTAATTTAAAATAAATTATTTAATACTGTCTGTAATACATTAACATAAAATATCATATTAAATTATGTTTACATAATGTACCTTTGTTTTTAAAATTTGTTGTTCAAGTTTATTTTTTATTTGTAAAGATTGTAGACGAAGATCTGCCTCTCTGTGTATGAGATCATTATTTCTTGCGGTATGTGGATGTAGATTATCACAACTTTCATCTGAAAAAATATTACTTGAATAGTGATACAAGTATTAGACTAATTTTATTTTTTTTATATATAAAATTAATATTACCATTGCTATCCTCAAATTTCATATGAGAAGAGTCATTTGGTTCAAAATCTATGCCTGATATTTGGGCTGAAGATATTAGTTGGTCATTTTGTTCTGTGGACATATTTTTATAAGCTATCCCATCCGAATCAAAGTCATTATCTACCTCACCTGTTAGTGTTGGAATAGGCTGTAAATTAAAAATATATGTTGTAGGTATATATAATATTTGAAAGAACGGAACCTGAGAATAACATTTAAGTTATTTGAAATATACCTCTAGAACCATGTTTATAACAGTTTGTTTCTGTGGGGGTGGTGCCTGTACTGGTGAACTTCCTCCTGACTTCGTATTATCGTCTCCTTTAGAGGCACGCATCTTGCGTGTTTGCGCCTTTAAATTATCCCAAGCTCTCTTTAAAACTGTGTGATCACGCTGTAAAAAACTCTTTACTTATTAATACTTAGTTGTAAATAGGTAGAATATATTCTATGAGTATCATTTAATTTAACAGATGTACCTTGTAAACATTAATCTCACTGTTAAATTCCTTTTCGATCAACATCCAGGCTTCTTTCTTTTTGATAATTGATTTCGTATCTGTATATTTACTTTCAATAATTTCTTTTCTTTTATTAACCAAATTGATTAAAATTGTTTTTTCTTCAACTGTAAAATTTGGCACTCTAGCTCTTTTAATTACAGGTTCTTCTAAGCTCTATAAATAAAAGCAAGTATAAAAATATATTGTATAAGTCAAAAAACATTAAACTTTTTACGTAGATAAAAAAATAACTTACCATTTTCAAATATGTTTCAATATATTTATTATTTCTACAATTTGATAATGCCGCCTCGCCAATAAATTTCCATTAAATTTGTTAATTAAGATTAAGTAAATGACATTAAAAAAGTTTAGTGACGTTTTGTATGCCATACATTTATATAATTAATCTCAATTAGTTAACGACTGACTTAAATGACAGTAGTAGTGTGTGCAAAGTACAATATAGATTACGAAATAAATAAATAATTTAAAATTTTATATTATTTAATCTATTCAAATAAAAATATAATGTCGAGAAGAACGAAATATGTTTTTAACCAAAACACGGTTAGTTATTTTAGCACTTGTTAAATTTTAAATCCCATTAAACTTGACAAGACATGTCAATTGCTTTTTGTGGCGAAATTTGTAAACTGAAAAATAATAAACAAAATAGTAAAAACTTATAAATAATGGTATTTTCTTACTTACATTTTTCATCATAAAAATAATTGAATTTTGCGTTTAATATATTTCTTATATTGCTAACCATTTCAGAGTTTACAAGACATTACAATTAAAAGGACGAGAGTGCCTAATTTTACTGGTGAAGAAAAAAATATTTTAACCAAGCTTGTAAACAAAAGGAAAGATGTAATTGAAAATAAAGCCACGGATACAAAATCCATTTTGAAAAAGAAAGAAGCCTGGCTTTTAATTGAAAAAGAATTTAACCGCGTCATTAATGTATATAAGGTACTAAGATTATTTTATTTTATTTTCATACGCAGAACTTTCATATTAATTTATAAAATTATTTGTTTAATATTTAATATATTAAACAACATTATTTAATATATTAAACATATTTAATTTTTAGCGTGATCATGCAGTTTTAAAGACCGCTTGGGATAATATAAAGGCTCAAACACGCAGGATGCTGGCTGTTAAAAGAGATGTTAATAATGTAAGCAAATCTCCTGCAACATTACCTATACAAAAAGAAACAATTCTAAGGATGGTGGAAGAGGCATGTTTGAAATAATACAATATAAATAATATTACAAATTTACTGTAATTATATGAATATTATTTACACAAGATTAAACTTTTTAATTTTACAGATTGCTTGTAATAACACAAATGAAAAATCACAAGGGGCTATGCAGGAGTCTTGTTTATTTAGTCAAAAAGAATGTGACAATGATACTAATATTAATAAGGTATGGTTAGTTTATACATTGATATAAATCTAAAAAAAGTTTATTAGATGTAAGTATCTAGTATGAAAGATGGCTTGAGGTCTTTTAAAAGTATGGAAGTAAACCATAGAAGATCCGCTGCCTGAAATTATGTATGAATTGTTTGGCAATCAATGAAGATATTATAGTATTATTTCTTTTATTTACATATTATTCCTATATTTTATACAAGTACCAAATGTAAAGTTTCATCTTTTGTCTTATACATTCATTTGGGCCCTTGTGTTGAGACATTCCACTATGTACATATTTTATACATGTTTTACTGATTAATTAAGGCATTACATACCCACCATATTCCTTAATTAACATTTTTATATTTTTAGTATTTATATCAATATGTTTTATTTAAATCAATATATTTTTTTCATATTGTGAGAACAAAATACATTTCAAAATATTTATACACCATTATCAATATATCTTATGCATATAATTTAATTTTAATTCACAGCCTGTTCCAGAATTTACACAGGAAGTAAATAATCACTTGGAATGTAATGACAGAACTAACAAAAATACAGACACTTGTATGAACCAAAATCCACATCTAGAGACCAACCACCTATCTTTTCATATAGAGATTGAACCAGATGACTCATTACAAATAAAAACTGAGAATAGTAATGGTAAGATTATTTAATGGATATATAGATTTAGTTTTTTACCATTTTTAAGGTTCCTTACCCAAAGGGTACAATGGGACCCGAAGTTGGTTGTCCGGCTGTCTGTCTGTTGTTGCTATATCAATAAAGACTAAAAATCTGAACAAAATAAACATACAAGGGGGTGCCCATATAATTATCTGTAAAGACATAAGTTTTTTGTTTTTATAGATAATGGTACGGAATCCTTCCTGGACGAGTCCGACTTGTACTTAGTCGGTTTTTTTTTCTTTTTACTTTCATGCATATAGCTTAACCCCGCATTTTTTAATGAAAAATAAAAAAATTAGGCTAATGAGCGTACGGGTCACCTGATGGTAAGTATATCCACCGCCCACAACCCCGTGCAACACCAGAGGAGCTACAGGTGCATTGCCAGCCTTTAAGGTGGAGACCATCTGTCCCCATTTCGTGAAGGTACCCATGTCGTATCGATCTGGAAACAACTTTTCGAGATATAGCGAGTGGCAGCACTCAACACCAACACTTCGTCTTGATAGCAGAGTGTGAAAATGAATATAATAAATTCTCTGAAGTGGGAATCTAGAATACGGGCATCACGTTTCCAGTTAGATGCTGTACCACAATGGCTTATTTTAATTTAATTTAGTTATACAGGGTGGAAGCGTCAGCACCACTTTTAAGGAAACCACAGTTTTAACTACTCTATTAAAGCCTAATACAGTTACTACGCCTCATTCCGAAATCGAGTCGTAGGTATTGACGGCAAAGTTAAAAGTTGATTAACCTTTAATAGTATTTTTGTAGTTGTATGTGTTTATGTTATGTTATCTATGCGTAACTGCGTCAAACGAAATACAGATATGGATAAACATCGTAAAATGAAAAAAAAATCTACGTCTAAGCTATTGAGGTATCCTGATTAATTTCTTTAGGTATGGGTTTAAAACATTTTACCTTATATGCTGTTCCTGTATTAGGAGCGCTGACACTTCCACCCGTATAATTGTATTGTTTTTAAAATTAATATAAAATTTTTAGGTGACACTATTGAAGATATATTTACGAATATACAACATACTACGAGTGACGATGATTCCATGCAATTGAGAGCAGATCTCCTTCTAAATAGTTTACAATTACAACAAATATATGATGTAGAATGTAAAATTTTAAAGGCAAAGGTAAAAAATATATATTTTTATTTTATTTATTTAGCTTCACGCTGTATCCCGCACACAGCAGGGTAGGCAGAGGGAACTTAGTGTTAAGACACTCCGTTCCCCACTTTCTGCCGAATTCTGGGGGCATTGCGTGTTGAGTGGCAGAACTCAACGCCGCGCTTAACCTCGACACCAGAGCGAAGAAATGGAAATATAAATTTAAGTAAATATTTCATCTCCTCGAGTGGGGATCGAACCCACAACCAGTCGGTTTTGCAGTCACACCTCGTGCCGCTGCGCCACGACCGGCCTCGATATATATACATCCTAAATAATAAAATATTATAAGTTAAATTGAATGCAGAGTCAAATTCTATGTTCTTATTTGCAGCTACAAACAGCTCTACTCGAGCACCAAGCGGCAGTAATCAACTTGGAAGCAGTAAAATTAGATCTGGCATTGAAAACAAAGCGTTTAGAATAATATCTAATACTCATCTAATCTAGTAGGCCAGTCGTGGCGCAGGGGCACAAGGTGTGACTGTAAAACCGACTGGTTGCGGGTTCGACTGTGACTAGAGGAGATAAAATATTTACTTAAATTTATATTTCCATTTCTTCGCTCTGGTGTCGAGGCAAAGCGAGGCGTTGATTTCTGCCACTCAACACCCAATGCCTCCAGTATTCGGCAGAAAGTGGGAAACGGAGTGTCTTAACACTACGTTCCGTCTGCCTACCCTGCTGTGTTCAGGATACAGCGTAAAGCTGATTTATTTATTTTTATTCAATACTCTTAAGTATTATTATTTGAGGCCGTCGTGGTGCAGGTGCACAAGTAAACAAGTTGTGTTCGTTTCCCACTTGATAGAATGAAATGTTGTTTTTTCCGTTTCTTCGCTTCGGTAACGAAGTGGCGCGTGGAGAACGGAGTGTCTTAACTCTGCGTGTTACTCTATTTGTTTCTCGTCACTCGTGTCACTCTATTTGTCACTTTATTTGTAACGATTGTCCTACCAGTAACACCATGTAACATAGTAATATTAATACAAATAATATTTTATTTCTTTTCGTTACCTTTCTTAGAAAGGAATCAGAATAATGGTATTCTGGTTCTGGTAAGTCTAGATTAGATCTGTACAGTTGTCTATAGAATAGTTAAGTCTGTAATAAAATAAGTAGTTGAAGTAAAAACAATTATACTTTTAATATGAAGTTTTTTTTTTCAAAAAGACCACCCTCTGATCCGTTAAGAAGTTGAAGAAATTAAGAGATGAGTAAAATAACAATTTTTTTTAATATGGACAATAAATATCGGCTTTCAGTTTTTCTAAAAAAAACTTTCAGTTCTTTTTTGCCTAGCAACTTTACTCCTATAAATTCATCATTATAATAAAGCGATTGTGATATAGTGAAACAGAATCTAACTGTAAAAGTGTTGTTTGTGGGTTCGAATACCACTCGAGAGTAATTTTTATTGCATTTATAGAAATCAACTAAGCTTAAGGACGTAGTTATAAATATTTTTATATATAATATTCTTTATTGTACTAAAATATACATAAGAAATCAACAATAAAAAATTTAGTTCACAAAGGTGGTGGTTTTATTATACTGACAAAAAAATATAAAATCATATTCCATTTAAGGTTTATTTTTATAAGACTAGCGGTCCACTAGCGGCTTCGCCCGCATACTATCTACAATTATTTTATTATGCTGCATTTGCCCACAGATTAATTATATAATTTATATCAACAATTTATCGTAATTCTAAGAAAGTGCAAGCACTACGTGGCTGCTTTAGACGATGTCATCAGCTTCAAGGTTTCCTCCTGCGGGACTCGATAGGTTCGAGTGGCTTGCGGCCGTAAACAGAGCGTTGAATTATTTTAATATTACATTTTTCCTAAAAGTATACGTCCAATTTACATGCTATAAAAATCAAAGCTTATCTTCATTAAATTTCCTTGACGATGAAATAGCTTTCGCTCCTAAGTTTCAATGTCTTTGTCAAATAAAAAACGTTGAAATAATTAATAGAATATAAATTTTAAAAAAAATCAGCTTCACGCTATATCCCGCACAATTGTGGAATAATCTAAAAAGAACGGGACTATGTCTGTCCCGATCGCTATATTTAATTTTGAGGCCAAAAATCGGGATGCTGGCAACGCTGACTTAAACCTATAATATAATTTTAAACTTTTTGGAGGCGATTCCTTAGCATTACAAGCCTATTTTCTTTTTCTCGTTCAGTCATTCCTATCGTATGTCGATCACTATTTCTATTATAACATTTAATATGCTGTTGGACAAATAGAATATTATAATATATTATTGCAAAGCATCTTCATCTTCATAAGAATCCCTGAATCTAAAAATACCTCACAAAGACTCTCGAGCTCTAAGTTTACAGATCGATCCCACAATAAATATCGGCCTATCATTCCATAGGATAGAACGCCTAAAGAGTAAGTAGCTAGAATAAACAAATACGGCATCCGTTTGTTTTTTTTTTTATTTTAAGTTTATTTGCATTAGTTAAGGAAAATTGATGTCACTGTTCCTACCATTATTTACTTAATTAACTTAGCTTCACGCTTTATCCCTTGCGGGGTAGTCAGAGAGAACGGAGCGCTAAACGCTACGGTCTCTACATACATCTTTCGCCTCGTCCACTGTCATCAACCTCTGCATACATGCCCTCCGGGGATCATCCTGCATTTTACGTGACCTTCCTCCAATACCTTTGATACTGTGTTTTTTGAAGGTTAACCAAGGTCTTCCTCTCTCTCGTCTCTACCTTTAATTATTTTTTTTAACTTTACGCTGGGCCCCACACATAGCAGGATAGCGAGAGGGAACCTGTGAACCTAGTTTTAAGCCACTCCGTTCCCATTAAGATTATCCGCCGAACACCGCACTTTCCCTCGTCACCAATGCAGTAGGATTCGAATCCACAGCCTGTCGCATTTACAGTCACACGTTTGTGCCCCTGCGTCACGAATGGCCTCATTGTAATATTGTGGACGTGAAATGTAGAATACGGGTTTGGAAAAATATTTGAGGCCAGTCTTGGCGCAGTGGCACAATGTGTCTTAACGCTAGGTTCTCTCTGCCTACCCTGCAATGTGCGGAATACAGCATGAAGCTGATTTAATTTAATTTATTTACAATAAAGTGAGAAATAAAACACATTTATCATTTAATATTTTTATTAAGTATCGTTGTCAATATTACATATACATATAAAAATATTAAATGCATTTTCCATATCTGTGGATAAGTAGAATGTCATGTGAGGGCAATATATATACATAACTTTTTGAGATGTGATGAGATAGTGATAAACCGTTTAACGTCGAATTCACAAATATATTCATTTATATACACAATAAATGGAAAAACATGGAAATATTTTATAAAAACGTCAAAAAACAAATCACTTAATTAATAGTCATCAATTGAGTATATAATTTCGGCGCAATCAACCGTATGGGAACCTTTCAAGATTTTGTTGTTTCGAAACAAGTTTTTTTTTATATTCTTAATATTTAGCTTAACCAGACAACATTCCTTCAACACAAAATATTGAAAAAAAAACACAATTCGAAAACCATCACATATATAGGTCATAAGCCTCAATAAAATTATATCACTTTTCCATTACAAAACAATACTGTTCATTATTAGTCGTTACAACACTCACGCGGTAAACTTAATAATAATATATTAAAAAGTAAAAAGGAGGAAGTTAGTAAAAAAAAAGTCTTACAAAAAATCAATCACTTCCACTACTGACGCTTAAATCTAACATAACATTTTTTTCTTTTTAATTTAAATTCAATCAATTTCTTTACAACAACAGCTGTTGATATAATAAACAACAGTGGCCTAAGTTCTAAATAGACTAATATTTTTCTATAATACTCCATTAACGTATAGAAAAAATCTTCATTGAAAACATCAGTCTAAGGCAGTGATAACAAAGTTTGTTCACAGTAAAGTAACCGTAGATTAGAAAATGACACTACAAGAATACAAGTTCACATTTACAATGTCTTATTTATTTGTAATGTATTTATTATAAATCTTTCATATTAACTTGTTTCACTTATTACGTCGCCAGGTTTTTCATGAAAATATAACATTCTGAATCAGTCACTGGGTTTGTTCATATTTTTTTCATTAAAATTCAATGATTAAAATGAAATATAATCAATTGAGATTCACACAAGGCGATACAAATAAAAAAAAAAAGTTGTAGAAAATCTTACATAAATATATAATATATATATACTAGTGAATGTTCTGAACCTAAGTGTTCTTCTAATATTTGGTTCATTTTCGATAAGTAATGATAGAATCTTATTATAAAAAGGCATTAGAAACGTATGTAAAAAAAATATTTAGTATTCACTGGAAGAAATAAACAGCATGAATAAAGTAGGATAAGTTGTACCAAATGTAATATCATGGGACACCGCTTCGAATGCTTTAAAAAAGCATTGATAGATAGATATTTGGCACCTTACTTTCATAGTCATATCAATTAGATTTTTAATTTTGCGCTATTTTTAACATATTTTTATGGTTCTTTACTCTTTAAGATAGCACTAGTCCGTGGTCACGTTTATATAAGTTTAAGTCGGAACATATGGATTTGTTTTTATTTACAAAAAAATCTTTCATGTAAAAATTCATAGAAACATTCATAGGAAATCTTTAACATTAGATCAATTGAAGTATCTAAATTGAGTTTTCTCATATTTTTTTTATTAAAACACTGCAACACTACTGCATCTGAGTATTTGGGAAGTATAATAATAGTCTAAATCAAGAGTGCATGCCGCCAATATTCTAATCACTGTAAGAAGAGACCTAACAGTGGAAAAACAGCTATAAAAAAAGTTTATTTATAATAATAAACAATTGATTCGCCCTAAAGTTCGATTAAATACTTTATCTAAATTTTATTATCCATACTAACGTAGTGTTTACAATATTTAAATCTCTTCTTGCAACATTTAGATGTTTTCACATTAAAAGTTACCCTGTGTGTAACTTTCTCTCATATATTAACAAAAGGAAAAGCCACTAACCTATAAACTTGTCTTTATATCTAAAACATAACATTGACATCGAGGCCCGAGTGCAAATGGTAAATAAGCAACATATTGTTCTTTCAGCTTCACATTGTATCCCGCATATAACAGGGTGGGCAAAGAAAATAGTGTTAAGACACTCCGTTCATCACGCGCCGCCCTATATTCGAGACATTGCGTGTTAAATTACGAAACACAACGCCACACTTTGTCTCGTTAGCAGAGCGAGAAAATAGATATAAAACACTCCCCCGAATGGGAATCGAACCCACAACCGTCGCGTTTACAATTCGCATAGTTCAAAGATTATTTGTGACACCGAGATAGTATTTCTTATATTATTTGGAATATTTAATTTATCTATTAACACATATATTTAATGTGAACTATATATTTATATACAGGGTGGGGTGCCCTTTAACACAAGTTATACTTGGCTATTCTGTTTGTTACATCATCATAATGTACAGTACATTCAATGTCTACTGAACACTAAGCAACTCTAAAGAAGTAGATCATATGCTGACAGTCACTCTGTATTAATTTATTATGTAGAATCAATTTTAAAATATTACATTATAATATATATTTCAATAAATAATTTACGAAATATAAATGATTAATTAAAAATTAAATATATATATTTTATAATGAACATCCTTAATTTAAAACAAATAGTTTAATCCAAATTTACCTTCACATATTAAAATATAGTGAAGTGACCGTCAGAACATTTACAATGTCGGCATTTGGCTAACAGTGTGGCCTCGTGCGGGGGTGCGCGGGGTGGCAGGGTTGCAGGGGGGAGGTGTTCACACGTCGAAGTCCGCACCCCCCTTGCCCGCAGGGGGCGCTATGAACGGCTCGCTCCACATTCTTCTGAGATCACCCTATAATGTGAAAGATGATATTAGATAATAATTACTATATTAAAATTTCGTAATAACTATACAAAAAACATCATATATTTGCTTAATTTTAAATTCTCCCTTCGAACCCTTATGTAAGCCCCAGCTCCAGCTATTTCACAATATTAACAACTCAAAAAATAAAAAGAGAAGAAGATAGGATGGTCAATGGTCAACCCTAGCTCTTCCTGCTTTGTTACTTTACATTTAGTTTAAATTTTCTACTATAAATACTGGATATTAAATTTATTAATAACTACAATTCTTTACACATCTCTTTCTATTATTTTAACCCATGTCTATGATTATCAAAGGACATAACATAGTGAGTGTTTTTGTCAGCACCAATTTAAATGAAATCACAGTTTTAACCACTCTATAAAAGCTTAATACAATTTTTTTTCCCAAAAATTAAAAAGTATTTTTTCAAATAAAATAAATAATAAAATTATCTTTGTAAAATAAAACGCCATTTGCCAAGAACGATGCACACAGCCATAAGCTATCAATGGGAAACCTCCGCATCCGAAATCGAGTCGTAAGTATTGGCGGCAAAGTTCCAAGTTGCTTAAACTTTACTAGTGTTTTTGTAGTAGTATGTGTTTACGGTATTGGTATCTATGCGTTACTGCGTCACACGAAATACATGTAAGGATAAACATAAAAATAAAAAAAATCCAACGTCTAAACTGTTGAGATATCTTGATTAGTTTCTTCAGGTACGGATTTGAAATATTTTACCCTATATGCTGTTCCCGTAAAAGGAGCGCTTCCAGCAAAACTAGGTATTTGTATTTTAAATGAAACTATTTTAACCGAACTTTTTAATTTTTAAAGAACTTATTAGGTATTTGTAATTACCTTCACATAAGCCATAGTAAGTAAAGGCAGGAGCGTAAAAGGCACGAGGTACAGTAAAGCCGGTTGCGCCGCCTTAAACACCTCCGCCGACACCGTCGCCGTCAGCAGACCCAGGAAGTAGCCGAGTAGGGAGCAGTGGAAGTAGGTTAGGCGGGAACCCTGGAAATATACATATATTTACAATATTAATAAAAGTGTTATATCTTATTTAAAGAGACCAACGACAGCATCTGACTACAAACGGGGCGTTCGTAGGTTCGATAACCACTAGGAGGAGTGACTATTTGCTAGCTCTTAATTTGGGCAGTGTATGGAGGCTGTGGGAGGGATGTTAGAAATCCTTGTGACAAATGTAATATCAGTCGTGGCGCAATGGCACAAAGTGTGACTGTAAACGCGGCTGATTGTGGGTTCGATCCCTACTTGAAGAAATGAAATGTGACGAGGCAAAGCGCAGCGTTGAGTTCCGCCACTTAACTCTAGAATTCGGCGAAGTTAGGAATGGAGTGTCTTGACACTAGTAACACTAGGTTCTCTCTGTTTATCCTGCTGAGTGCTGGATACAGCGTGAATCTGATTTAATTTAATTTTTTTTGAAGTCTGTTTTTTCTCGAAAAATATTATATTTATAAACTTGTATCATTTCTTTGCTTTGGAAATGATAAAATTTATATAGATTATATGACGTACGTTATGTAAAAAAGAAAAATTACTTATCACTATTTAAATTACTAGTAAAGACAACATAAGTCCTCACCATAGACCGGGGGCCCGGCACTTGTCCCATCTGACAGACGAGTGTTGCCTTCTTGTAGGCGTCGTAACGCAGTACAAAGCAAAGGAGCAATCCCGGCATCACTATGTCGCCCAAACCTGTATAAATTTATTACCTTAAATATTTATTTGTCTTTTACTTGAGGCCAGTCGTGGCGCAAAGGCACGAAGTGTGACTGTAAAACCGGCTGGTTGTGGGTTCGATCCCCACTCGAGGAGATGAAATATTTACTTCAATTTATATTTCCATTTCTTCGCATTAGTGTCGAGGCTAAGCGCGGCGTTGAGTTCTGCCACTCAACTCCTCCAGAATTCGGCAGAAAGTGGGGAACGGAGTGTCTTAATACTAGGTTTCCTCTGCCTACCCTGCTGTGTGCGGGATACAGCGTGAAGCTGATTTAATTTTTAATTTAATTTATTTACTTGCCAATATTTCATGAGAAACTAAGAGAAGGTATACTAAAACGTATAATATAATCTTTAACTTAACATAAAAAATGACTTGTCACCGCATATATGCATAATTTTTACATTATAATTATATATTTCAAGAAATACCAATCATCTCGCGGCTTCGCTTGAACTACATAATTATTGATTAAATATATTACTTTCGTTTTCTAACAATAATATCATTTAAAAACAATATCAATACCTATATTGAAAATTATATTTTCAGCCAATTCAATAAAATAGTTATTTATATATAACGATTTTGTTGAACAACATTCTAAAATGATATAACATTTTATTCATATACTGATAGAAATAAAACAAACACTCAATGTATGTGCAATTAAATCGGTTAAGCCGATTCTGAGATTAGTGTGAACAAACACACAGAAATACAGACAAAAAAAAATTAAAAACCATAGTCTTTTTAATTGATTCGACTGTATTTTTTTTTGTTTGTTAACTATTGACTGGGTGAACCGATTTTGATGATTTTTTTTATTTAAAAGCTAGTGGTTCCCGTGTGGTCCCATTTTAATTTGTTCCATTTCTGATAATGGTATCCATGAGAAAATCACATAAGTCTTAAATTCGCATTAAATATGTGAGTTACAAATGGACGAATAACTCAATATTTCACTAACCGATTACGAAGATTCTTTTTTTTTATTGGAAAGGATACACTTCACGGGTAGTTTGATGTAAGTTGGTTAGAAATTGAAGAAGTCGGTATTTTTTTGTAAATTATAATTTTTTTATGGTTTTAATACATAATTAAATGCAACAATTAACATTTTTCTTATATATTTTCCATGTACAGACGCCGATTTCTTTCGATTTTTTTTATAAGTATAGATAAAGATGGATATTTAGATCCGGCGAATTGGCGGCCTAAATTTCACAATTTTTAGAAACTGTCCGAACACCTTTAAACCACCCGATTACCCAGTTCCGGTAGTTACGGGTTCACTTCTTGATACTTTTCTTAAAATTAAACACAGAACTTACCAAGCATAGAGAAGTGTCCCTGGTGGTGCATCGACGGGAACACGAGCTTGGCGGGCAGCGACAGCTTGGGCGCGTCGCGCATGGCGCCGCCCAGCTGCAGGCGGCGCGCCACCACGTTCATCGGGTTCTCTGCTGGCCTGTGGAATATTGTTATAATATAATGTTATTATTATGGAAAATATTGTTATCAATTTTGTTTTAGGAAACCTACAAAAAATGAACGCGGCAGCGGACATTGTTACCGCGTCTTATGGGGACCGTCAAAGTAATTATTAAGTTAAATAAAAAATTAAGTATCTCATCTCATCAGGGCTAAGTTAAAAATTTTATATGTTTTCTAAAAATAATATTTTTTCCTAAGACGAGATAAAGTATGAAGTTAGCTATTATGTATGTTTATATGCTCTATATTTTATGACTATAAGGCGTGTCAGTGGACCATTACTTTAACGGCACAATGGAGATTGATCAGTTAAATATATAGAAAATAAAAACTTTAAGGGAAGAGAAATATCTAATAGATAGCTTTTAGCAAATTTTAATGAAATAGGAAAATCTACTAACATATAGTATTATGCATACTAATCAATCAAAAGAAAAAAAATCTTACCTAGTGGCAACTTTAACCATGACGTTAGTAGTGAATATATAGGAGGAGAAGAACACCCAGAAGACGTCGTAGAGGAGCAGGCCCGTGAGCAGCAGCGTGGACACCTTGAGCGAGGGCAGGCGGATGAGGGCGATGAAGGTGACGCAGAGGCCCATGCCCATGGCGTCCATGAGCAGCCAGTGGCCCGTGAGCACCCACACGGCCACGATGGCGGCGGCCAGCAGC